>OY744530.1:72624341-72634341 GCA_963556195.1 Sepiola atlantica
TTATTTATAACACGATATTTAGTGATTAGATACTTTTCTTTTTAAAGCCAATTTCTTTCATCTCTAACATTATGTAATAATTATATATATATATATATATATATATTAAATTTACCTTAAGTTTGATTTAGTTGATCAAATTACCAAAGAAAATAATATTGCTAGTAATTTTTAAAATTACAGGAAGAGGAGGGGGAGGGGGAGACATTTTAAAATTAATTCTTGGTTTATGTAGTAAAATCTAGATCAATAGATACTGCTTGTACCCTGACTCTCACAAGACAGCAAATGGGACCTACAAAAAGCCAAAGTCTTTAACTGACTTAAACTTCGATGGATGAACAGCTGAAGGGCTACAAATCTTTAACAAATACCGTTTCTAACGAACACAACCTCCAACAAGCATCGGTTATCGCAGAGCTTACAACTAGTTGCTGAATTAACTGACTGAATAGACGAAAAATACTTACGCAGAGCCGAAAATGTCATTGATTGGTCAAAAAACGAATTATTTACAGAACCCGACACAGCTCACTTCATTGTCCCGGACATCGGTCTCCAACTGCTTGTTTGGAATAGCCACTGTCCACTTTCTACCTCAGACACAGCACACAAGTTGACAGTGCTTCGACTGGCATGGGTGTCCGTTATCAGCAGGGTTAGTGAACAATTCATTGGATCTATCAGCTCCACGACAGTTTATTATGCTCAAGATAAGCTTCAGTAGTTCATAATCTCATTTAATCAAGTTTTCTGAAGTTAACGAGACAGGTGCGTTGAAAGTAGATATTGTTTTAAATACAATTGTTAGAACATATTGGTGAGAGAATTTACTAATCTGAGAAATGGTTTATTTGAAGCCATAAAAGAAAAGGGAAACAAACTTTAAAAATACTTGAATGAATATTTGTAATTTTAGTAAAGGGTTGATAAGAGCTAGTTCAACATACTATAACATTGCTTGTGGTGTTCTTCGATACCCATTCTGAACAATTGACTGTTGTGGACAGAAACTGCTGTTCATATTTCTTGTCAACATGTTGCAGTTGTCTCTCAGTAATAGTAACATTAACAGTCATAGAAATTTTTTTTCCTCCATGTCGCTTGAATAATAGAAGCAATTAAACGAACAACAAATAACTCCATTAATTGCTCTAGGATTTGATTTACTTTTTACAGTTATCTTTACAGTAATTTACATCTAGAATTACATCTCCCCTTCTCTCCCCAGAGGCAGGAACTCTCTAGGTTTTTTTTCCATGTACTTCCTCTCATGACATAATTACTGGTAAATGTTAGACTAACTTCTTACTTGGTCGCTAATGGAAAATTCTATTTTCTTACTTAACTAATCTTTCATGGAATTTTCCACAGATTCTATTGCAGAGGGATTTTCCTTTATTCAAAGACTGTTGTATGTATACGCAACTAATATTCTCCCGGTGTTCATTTATTTAGTCACAAAACCTAAAGTAAACTAATTAGAGAACAAAACAATATTTTCTAATTCAGTCTAAAAAAAAATGAAATCATATAACACAAAAAATCAAATTCTTGGAATCGGAACAGAGCCGAATCAAGACAGAATATCTTGCGTGCACACACACGGCCCGATATTCTTTCAGATGGAAAGAAATAATTTAGATAGAAAAAAAACAATCACATGTTAGAATATTCTGATGATGTAATAACGAAAAGGTGATATTGTATTCAAATATATACTGACAAATGGGATAAGAATACGCTTCTAATGATCGAGTCTACCGTGAAAGTCTTAAGATAATTTTTTAATTATTTATTGTTGTTCATGTAGATATTTAAAATATATATTCATGTCTTTTTAAAAGTACATTTAAGATTAACGTTTTAAATTTAAAGTTACAGATGCTCAAAAAGGACAATTTTTAAGATGTTATCCTTAATCTGTATTTTTTATTTTTTTCTAAAATTAAAATAATGACCCAGAGACGTGTGAAGGATTCTCCTGATTGTTAAGAGTTATGATGTCGGACATGAAAAACCACTTATCAGGAAAACTGGAATTAAAGACTTTTTAAAATAAATATACAAACAAATTATAATATAAATAGTAACCAATTACGATAAACACTTAAGTGTGACCTAACAAGCCACGGATCATCTAATCTCATTTAAAAATTTTCATATCACATATCATTGGGTCACTGACCTAACATGATTAGCAACATCGCATTCTCAATTGAAAAAAAAAAGCTATACTACGGACAAAAACAAATCAAGTTTTACATTACCAATGCTTGAATTATTGAAGACTTACCTGTAAAATAGAAAAAGTGAAAAAGAAATAAACTTATTGCTAATTCAAAAATGACAAAAAATATAGGCACATAATAATTAAGGTAAAAATGTGTTTTGTTACCTTCATTAGGAATATCAAAATGAATAAGTAACATGTACTGCTATTATAATAAAAGTTTTATCCATTATTTATTTTATTACATTATTGAATAAAACTGAATATATAGTTATTTGTTTTTTAAACGCATCAAGTTTTGATAGATTTTAATGAAAAACAAATTAAAGAATAAAAATGATAATTTTTTTTTTTTGAATACCACATTTGATGGCAAATGAGATTGTGTGAACATAATGGTTGGTTGACTGTTGGGTTTTATGGTATCTCAACCACCATTGGGTCATTTTATACTGAAATCGTACATTTTTTGTATAGGATTAGTTTGTATGCTTACATTTTGTAAACTATGTTTTATTTATTTATTTTTTTTTTACTTTTGTTCACTCCAAACAAGGCATATTGCCACTAAAGAGGCTACTATGATGAAGGCCAGATTTATGAGGGGACATCAAAATGTTTGTTCACATTACATTTAAATTTCTGCATGTTATTATGGTCGGGTGAGTAGGGATTGAATTCCAAAGGCAAGCAGTCGAAAGAAAGGAAGCTATTAGAGTAGAAAATCTTCCAGTATCTACGAACTTCTACAGTGAAAGGGTGGCATTTAACTACTAGTTGGAGATATTTACGTTGAGGAGAGTACAAGTGCAGTAATTTCATCGGAGCAGATTCCGTAGAAGTACTTGAAAAACAAGCACAGGGATGCAACACTGCAGCATTGCAACAAGGGCTGGCGCTTGTTAGACAGTGCAGGACCTATTAAGTTAGAAATTCTTTTTTTTTGCACCCTGTTAAAGAGGGAGAGACTAGTTTCTATTGAACCCATTTATGCTTCATTTAGCATGTGAGTCCCAGCAAAAAAAAGTGTTGAAAGCTTGAGGCTTACCCATTCGCCAAAATTATATATTAAAAGATAAAAGTTTTAATATTTAATTAAAAGTCAAGATAATTACAACCAATTATAATAATAATAGTTTAAAAGCGAAACATCAATTATAAACTGAAATTTAAAAAAAAGCAATTAACATTGAAATATAGATAGACAAGAAGAAACTGAATAATTTCATTGCCTTCAAAATATCATGAAACTTTGTGTACACTGATTAATTCATCAAAGCATCCCACACTCGAGTTCATAGACGAGGTTTCCTCTGGGCCCAATTTGAACAAATATGTTTAATTGGCTTAAAACCAGCCCTGCATCAAGCTTGTTTTAGAAGATAACATTCTAATTAAGAGAGAAAAAGAGAAAAAATGTGGCCCACAGGAATTTTCATCAATTCAACAAATCCAAGTCAAAGACGATTGCTCCCATTCACAAGATAGAACAGAGTTAATGTCGTAAACAAAGCTAATCGCTATGTTTTTTGTTGCTGTTTGTTTAATTTCTTACAATTTGATGAAATTAAAATGGATATTTTATTTTTTTAAAGACAAAATATGATAATCATTTCACTAGCAATATTTCAATATCTAACCAAAGGAAATAAACTTTAAAATATAAAAATTTAATTAAAAAAAAAAAATTGGAAAAATGAAAAATAAAAATAAATGAAAAATAAAGTTATCAAAACATTCAGATATAAAATTTTAAAAGATTCTAATTAAAAAAAATCTTTTGCCATTGGATATTCAACTATTATCGCGGATTCTAAAGAATACAGCAATTATCTAGAAATAAATTATCTTTTTTTAAAGATGTATTGCTGCAAAAGATCAATCTCAAAGAATACAGAAATTAAACCTAATAAGCTTACTAATCTTCTAAAAGATGTAATTCCTTTCACGTTGCTGGTTTATTAGCGGTAAAAACTCACCGACTGCTTGCCATTCTTTAAAAGTCTTAGACATATGATTAACATTGGAAAAAAAAATCAGCATAGCTTAATAAAGCACCTGTCTTGCTTATCAGAACAACAGTGTCTGTCACAACTCTTATCTCTCTGAGACATAGGACGTCACAACCACAACTTTCATTAAGAAGAGTTCCCAACTTAAAGGAGACAACTTCAAATAAAGTACTACTTTCATTATTAATACAATAGCAAAAAGATAGTTATTCATAATGACAAAGTGGCTGCACGAATCAAAAAAATTAATTATACAGACTTTTAATCTGTATAATACACTTATTCAGGTTTGGATGTACGTTATCACCTTCCAGACCCATTTTAATAAAAGAAAATCTTCTGATCACAAAAAAATAAAAAAAATAAAAAATTAACTGATGTCGCTAAGATAAAAAATTACTACTTTATCCATCGTAAAATAAATTGTTCCAAAATAGTTTTTCTCGTTTAAAAAATGCAAAGAATCTTTGCATTTTATAAAAATGTAATTTTAATGCATATCTAATTCTTGCAATTTTAAATAAATAAATTTTTTAAGTTACATTCGTTTTATTTATTTTTAAAATGTTTAGCGGGCAATTATTTTTTGTGATAAAGAAAATGTTTAAAAAACATTTAAATTCTTACAACTTTCCATGGATAAAAGACATTAGTTTTATTTAAAGAATATTTAGCTTACAACAACTATCTTCTGTTTCTTTCGTAAAAAAAATTTTTTCTTTTAACATTAAAATTTACATCAATTATTTTGAGAAAAAATTTATCATTACGAGTAAATCAGAGAGATAAATAAAGAAAGCAACCAGGAAATTTCCACAGAATCAAATTAATACATATTGCATAAATTCCATTAGTATCTGTTGTATAAATTCCACAAGAGTAATTTTAAGTCAATCTTTACTTGATAAATTCATAGCACTCAAAATATTAATAGTTAACAATACTGAATTCAGCATTTTTTGCCCCAAACTACATGCTTATAAGATTACCCCATCACAATGACATACTTTAAATGGAAGAGACTATCTTCTCTCATTGAATGTTTTAGTATACTTTGTTTTTATTTGGGTTTTTTTAAAGTAAAAAGATAATCTTACTTTGAAAATTACTCTTATGTGAAATAAAGAATGGGGTATTGCCAGCTTGATGATGTGCAGTTGAAGTAAAGGCAAGGAAACTCTGAACGACATAATACTCTAAAGCCCGATCCTGGGACCATTCTGCAGCCTGAATAATATAGAAAACTCTGAACAGTTGAATTTTGAAAACTTAACTTCTGACGATATATAAATATGTCCTCCATGTATAGATTGAGCTCTCTGGTAAAGGAAATAAATGTTTACTCTTAGCATAAAGCAATAATCGTCTGGTTACTAACACCACAAAAATATATGTAAATAAAGAGTACATATAACACTATAATTTCTTCTACTGACAGTGGTAGAGTTTTTGGCACATTTGGACATGACTGGACGTTCGTGTTCCAAATCTCGGCTTGGATATATTTTGGTACATCTAGTCACTCTGATGAGTCATATATATATATATATATATTAGTAGCTTCGCAAAGTTCGCGACTTGAAACAAAAATGTTAAATAATAAACATTTCATTCATAAGTTTTTTGTAAACACAAGACAAAAACTTTCACATTCATTCATATAAATTGATAATTAACATTTTGGTAATTTTTATACAAATTATGAACTCTTCTTGCTTATGCTTTCTTTCTAGCTAGTTATCTTAGTTTCATTTAAATTACCTACTAGAAAATTAATGAACACAATGTTTTAAGAAAGGTTTTAGTAATTTATCATTTTTTATAAAATTACATTAATTACTGTTAATATTAACAAAACCATTGCATATATATATATATATATATATTGGAAAAATGGAACACTAAAATTACAAATGAATTACACCAAACATTCATTTATAAACTGTTTAAAAAAGTTATTTAAATTAGGCATTCAAATAACCTCTTTTTGGCCTTTCGTCTGTATTACACACACACAATTTCAAAATATGTTGTATTATTGATTCAAATAAGAGTAAGTCGTTTTGATGATAATATAATAGTGATAAATGAAAAATTCTTTTGCATTCAAGTATCAAAATTTATTTATGGAAATTAAGCTACACAGAAGCGTTTGCATTTCATCCCCATAGGGAATCGTCAGGTTAAGTGAACATTTTTTGTGTTAGTGTTTGTTTTTATATATCCATGTGGTGTTTAGTTTAATCCATCAGATTCGTTGTTATTTCTCTCCTACGGGTTGATGTTTTTATTAACCAATGACGACTGAGATTCTCTTAAACAAACTTCCGGCTAACTTTTACTTGATACAGTTTTCTTTTATTTTGTTTGGGTGTGGCACAACTCTTTTGTCAATGTGTCGAGCTGACAGTTTACCTTATTTAGCATGTGCAATTGGAACAACATCTTTTTTTATTTATTTTGTTATTCATTGCTACTTTAGACGCTGATTTAGTTTTTTTTTTTTTAATTCATTTATTATGTATGTGGTTATCCTAAAGTAAAGTTTATTCTATGCCTACAGTAGATTGCTATTTCGCTTCTCTGAATATCTACATGTACTGGCCCACCGTACTATTTTCCACCCAATTATTGGTGAGCGTCCGCTTTCTTTGAGTTCCTAGTAACGGTTTGCTCGTGATGTTTTGAATTGGCGTTTTTTGTTCCTAAATGTGCTTCTATCTATCAGGTTTTATCTGGCAAATATTGTGGCTTGGTAAACGATGCCTTTGGCTAGGCAGTTATTTTGTAGTGGACAAGGACACAAGTTCTACAGTTGTAGTTTCTATTTTCATTATTTACTTTTTATTTCTATTTGGGTGGTTTCTTTTAGAGTTTAAGTTATTACTATTTCTAGTGGTTATGTTATTGTTTTTCTTTAGTGTTATATTGATTATTTTTTCATGAATTTTGTTTCATCTTCTCTACTACTCTTGTTTAGTATTTTGTGATTGTGTGCTTTAATTATCATTTCTAAGTTTTTGCAGTACCTGTATGACAATTTTAAGTTATTTTTATTGGATATTTTGTCCAAAGGAAAGTGTTTTTTGATGAGATATAGGAATTTCTTGCCAAGTTTAATTTATAGCATTTTGGATTTGGGAGGTGTAAACCAGATGATATTTCTGTCTTCTATTTTTCTTATAGTTATTGGCATCCTGTTGCTTATATTTAATCTCAATATTATTATACTTACTATTTTTTAGAGCTGTGTTGTAAATGTTACTGGACTTGATAAATACATTTTCGTTGCTACAGTTATTGCTAAGCCTACATTCGATAGAACTAGGAATATCTTTTATGGTTGATAGGGGGAGTGATTGGAGTTAGGGTTTATGTTTATTGGATCAGCATTACTTATTTAGATTGTCGTGGTCTATACCGCTATGTTTGTTTACTTTTGGATCAGACGCCATCTTAAAAAAGATGACAGCAACCGCTTTTTAACCCTTTGCATGCTACGTAAGACGGAAAACTAATGGCTGCTGCCTGTATGTTGCCGTCACGGATGCGCTTAACTCTTCGTCTGGCAAATGGAAAAATACTGGGTTTCACCGAATATTCTAGAAGAAATATCACAACAAACAGTTTCATCCGTATCTTCTATCTTTTTGGAGGGAAGGATTAAAAATATAGTTTGTTGGGATAGCAAACTATATTACTTATATAGTCCAGCCACTTCTGGACTGGATTAGGCGACGAATAATTCCCACAGGAACTATTTATCATAATCTAACCATCTAGCAAAACCAGCGACTGTCATGGCACACTCTCTCTTTTCACTAAAAAATCCAATTCAACCAGGGGGTCAGGAGACTTCCCAGAAGACGACGAGATGTGGATCCAGCAAAGCAGTAGCAGAAACAAACAGCCTTTTTCAAGGCTAACAAAAATTCAAACTACTAAATGCGATAAACCTTTTTTACCTTTGCTACTGCCTGCTCCATCCACCGGCCTGCTCCAGCTCACTCCTGCAGCACCATCTTCCGGTGCTACCTACCACAGCTCTTTCCAGCAATGCCCGCTCGTAGTTCCAGCAGCATCATCTTCAACAACCCTTTCCAGTGCTTGACGACATCCTGCATTTTTTTTCCTTTTGATTCTCTGATCCCTGCTGATCCAGTCCTTGACCATGTTCACACGGACCGGACCTATCTGAGGCATATCCTTACACCTCACGGACGTCCACATCAAATCACGTGTGACGATTTCTCAAGCTCCCCGGGTACCAGTGACGTCGTTCCAGCCTTTCCTGCTTCCAGTGACGTCACCCCTGTTATTTATTTATTTTTTTTTCTTCACAAACGTTATTACCTTTATGGTAAATAAACCTCTTTATTTTTAAACTGTTCATCTGCGTTTGTCCTTTCTTCTTTGTCATTGCCGTTTACCTTATTGCCTGTGTCGCCTTTTCTTAGTTGTGAGACCGATCAACGACAACGATCGACCTCACAACAAGATATGGCTCATATGTATTCTTATTTAAGTCGAAAGTAACATCTAAAAATTGAGTTATTTTATGTTAACTAATATGTCTACTTTCAAACCTAATATTTTCATTTGCATATGTATAATTTTCTTCAAGTTTTCACTCTTGACTTTGTTGGAATCTCTTATTAGATCCAATCCATTATCTCTATATCAGAAGATATTTGTATTATCAAATATTTGTGAGGGTATATAGAATAAATAACGCCACAAGATCTGATGCCTCTGCAGAGTCCAGGGCACCCATGGCCAAATCAAAGGGGTTTGTCCTTTTAGCTTTTATCCAGTGGTCATTATTATTGATTAAAACTGTTTTTCTACATTTCATCCTTGGATATGCAGTATACATATTGGCAAACGCTGGGGTGATGTTCATGCGTTCTTCAGAGATAGATGGATAGAAATCAACGATGTGAAATTGTAGGAAGGTACATACATTTACAGCACAGCGTTAAAAAATAGTGGGTATAATAATATAGAGATTAAATATAAGCAATAGGATACCAATAACGATATAAAAAAAGAAAAATAGAAGACAGATATATCATCTGGTTTACACCTCTTTATAACCAGATGCTAAAAACTAAACTTGGCAAGAAATTCCTAAATCTCATCAAAAAAACACTTTCCCCATAACAAACTCCTTGTACAAAATATTCAATAAAAATAACTTAAAATAGTCATACAGTTGTTGCGAAAACATAAAAATAACGAAACCCACAATAACAAAATACTAAACGGTAGTAGAGAAAAAGATAAAAACAAAATACATAAAAAAGTGATCAATATAGCACCAATAAAAATAACACTAAGAGCAATAGTATAACCACTATAAATAGTAATAACTAAATCTCTGAAAGAAACCACCCAAAATAAAAATAAAGTTAATAATGAAAATAAAAGTTCCAACTGTAGAAATAGTGTACTTTGTCCAATACAAAATAACTGCTTAACCAAGCCACAATATTTGCCAGAGAAAACCGGGATAACAAAAAATACTACGTAGGTATACCTGCCCTTAAATACAGGTATAACAACAATAAAAGCACATTTAGGAACAAAAAACGTATATTCAAAACGTCACTAGCAAACCATTACTGGGAACTCAAAGAAAGCGGATGCTCACCAATAATTGAGTGGAAAATAGTACGATGGGTCAGTAGATGTAGATATTCAGACGACCTGTATCGATTATGTTTGAACGAGAAATTTACAATTTTAAAGAGCC
>OY744530.1:72639341-72761841 GCA_963556195.1 Sepiola atlantica
GAACAGATACTACACTTTGATCTTAGCCAAAAGGCCAATTTATTTAGGCAGGTTTTATTTACTCCTCCCCAGGAGTTAGGCACAAGGCCAGTTTTATCTTACTCCCACAAGTAAGATGTGACCCAAGATCGGGTCGAGAAAGTGGGGTTTGAAAAGCCAGCGCTCGAGAGGTGAGCACTCTGGTCATTTAAAAATTGCCTGGGCAGCCCCGTCGGCATTCCCCGGTAGGGGCGCCTCAGACAGTAAGCAAACAAACTTACTCCTCCCCAAAGAGGGGAGGCAAAGCCTGGGAGGGTGGACCTCCTAGAACTGCACAGGACAGGCCATTGCAGTATTCCATCGGAACAGATACTACACTTTGATCTTTAGCCAAAAAGACAAGAAGCCCAATTTAAGGCAGGTTTTATTTACTCCTCCCCAGGAGTTAGGCACAAGGCCAGTTTTATCTTACTCCCCACAAGTAAAGTGTGAACCAAGATCAGGTCGAGAAAGTGGGGTTTGAAAAGCCAGCGCTCGAGAGGTGAGCACTCTGGCCATTTAAAAATTACCTGGGCAGCCCCGTCGACATTCCCCGGTAGGGGCGCCTCAGACAGTAAGCAATAAACTTACTCCTCCCCAAAGAGGGGAGGCAAAGCCTGGGAGGGTGGACCTCCTAGAACTGCACAGGACAGGCATGCAGTATCCATCGGAACAGATACTACACTTTGATCTTAGCCAAAAGGTTAAGGCAGGTTTAATTTTCTCCTCCCCAGGAGTTAGGCACAAGGCCAGTTTTATCTTACTCCCACAAGTAAAGTGTGACCCAAGATCAGGTCGAGAAAGTGGGGTTTGAAAAGCCAGCGCTCGAGAGGTGAGCACTCTGGCCATTTAAAAATTGCCTGGGCAGCCCCGTCGGCATTCCCCGGTAAGGGCGCCCTCAGACAGTAAGCAATAAACTTACTCCTCCCCAAAGAGGGGAGGCAAGCCTGGGAGGGTGGACCTCCTAGAACTGCACAGGACAGGCGTGCAGTATCCATCGGAACAGATACTACACTTTGATATTAGCAAAAGGTTAAGGCAGGGTGAATTCCTTCGGACAACCTTCATCTTTATCTACAGATGAAGATTTTACAACCTTGGGCATAGCGCCTGTTAAGGCCAAGAAAGCTTGATAAATTCAGAATTTTTATGTTTTTTAATGGAGTATTTATAACAAATCTACAAAAGTACAGCGGTCTATCCACTATACACTGTTCAAATTACATTATTAAATTAACAAGTATAATAACTATGATTTTCTTTGAACAAACATTGTATAATACTATTTAACAAATTCTTACATGAGTTTTGATGATCAACAAAGAATTTTAGACTCCCCTAGGCCGTTTTCCTCTTATTCAACATAGCTTTTATACGCCATTTTTTAAACTGAAAATGACATTAATTCACTTGTTTTGGCTAAGATCAAAGTGTAGTATCTGTTCCAATGGATACTGCACCCCATAAACTGTATCGTCTTGGCCTTCGGGGCTTGATTCCGCCGGTCTATGGGTTTGTCCTGTGCAGTTCTAGGAGGTCCACACTCCCAGGCTTTGCCTCCCCTCTTTGGGGAGGAGTAAGTTTATTGCTTACTGCTAGAGGCGCCCTATCGGGAAATGCCGAACAGCAGCATCTACGTTTCTCTTCGGACTATTTTGCAGATGAAAAGCGGGGGGGGGGGGGGAGAACGGTTAGAGTGATTTCAGTAGTGCTCCAGAAGCTTCCTTGATTTTTTAAATACTCGGCGTTGTCATGGAGAAAACTGCTCAATGTTCTAGATAGAGCTACTGTAGTGATAAGTTTGTATAATATTTTAACGCCATTTACGACTCTCTTCGGACTATTGTGCAAAATAAAAAGGAGGGTGGATTGTTAAGAGTGATGTCAGTAGAGGCTTCTGCGGTATAGCAACCGGGGCGGGGGCTTCTGCGGTATAGGAACCTGAGGCTTCTGTGGTATGGCACCCGGGGAAAAGTGCCCAATATCCTAGATAGAGCTACTGTAGTGATAGGTTTGGATAATATTTTAACAGAATCTATGCTGAAAAGGATGGGGGAATCGATAAGAGTGATTTCAGTAGTGCTCAGGAGGCCTCCTTGATTTTGAAAGTACTCGGCGTTGTCTGGGAGAAAAGTGTTCAATATCCTAGATAGAGCTACTGTAGTGATAGGTTTGGAAAATATTTTAACGCCATCTTCGTTCCCCTTTGGACTATTTTGCAGATCACAAGGAGGGAGGATACCTAAGTGATTTCAGTAGTGCTCAGGAGGCCTCCTTGATTTTCAAAGTACTCGGCGTTGTCCGGGAGAAAAGTGCTCAATATCCTAGATAGAGCTACTGTAGTGATAGGTTTGGAAAATATTTTAACACCATCTTCGTTCCCCTTTGGACTATTTTGCAGATGAAAAGGAGAGGGGGGGGTCAGTAAGAGTTATTTCAGCAGTAGCTTCTGCGGTATTGCACCCAGGGAGTGCTTCTGCGGTATAGGAACCTGAGGCTTCTGCGGTATAGCACCAGGGGAGTGCTTCTGCGGTATAGGAACTTGAGGCTTCTGCGGTATGGCAGCCAGGGGGGTGCTTCTGCGGTATAGAAACCGGGGGGGGGGTGTGCTTCTGTGGTATAGGAACCTGAGGTTTGTGCGGTATGGCACCCGGGGTGTGCTTCTGTGGTATGGCACCCGGGGGGGTGCTTCTGCAGTATAGAAACCGGGGGGGGGGGGGGGGCTTCTGCAGTATAGCATAGCAACCAGGGGGGTATTTCTGTGGTATATCAATCGGAGGGTGGCTCTGCAATATAGAACCATGGGGCTTCTCTGTATAGCAACCAGGGGTCCTTCTGCGGTATGGCACCCAGGGAGTGCTTCTGTGGTATAAGGGGGTGCTTCTGTGGTATGGCACCCAGGGGGAGGGTGCTTCTGACGTATAGGAACCTGAGGTTTCTGCGGTATGGCACCCCGGGGATGCTTTTGCGATATGGAACCTGCGGGGATGCTACTGCGGTATAGCACCCAGGAATGATGCTTCTGCAGTATAGGACCACGAGGCTCCTGCAGTATAGCAACTGGGGAGGGGCGCTTCTGCAGTATAGGACCACGAAGCTTCTGCGGTATAGCAACCGGGGGGTGCTTTTGCGGTATAGCAACCGGCGGATGCTTCTGCGGTATTGCACCCGGGAGGGTGCTTTTGCAATATTGAACCTGCGGGGGTGCTACTGCGGTATGGCACCCAGGAATGATGCTTCTGCCGTATAGGACCACGAGGCTCCTGCGGTATAGAAACTGGGGAAGGGCGCTTCTGCGGTATAGCAACCAGGGGGTGCTTCTGCGGTATAGCAACCGGGGGGTGCTTCTGTGGTATAGGACCAAGATGCTTCTGCGGTATAGCAACCGGGTGGTGGGGGGTTTCTGCAGTATGGCACCTGAGGGGTGCTTCTGCGGTATAGGGGGTGCTTCTATGGTATGGCACCCGGGGGGGATGCTTCTGCTGTATAAAAACCTGAGGTTTCTGCGGTATAGCACCCTGGGGGTGCTTTTGCCGTATGGCGCCTGGGGGGTGCTTCTGCGGTATAGAAACCAGGGGGGGGGGAGATGCTTCTGCAGTATAGCAACTGGGGGGGGGGTACTTCTGTGGTATAGCAACCGGAGGGTGGTTCTGCAATATAGAACCTTAAGGCTTCTGCGGTATAGCAACCGGGGGGGGGGGGGGGTGCTTCTGCGGTATAGGAACCTGAGGCTTCTGCGGTATGGCACTCAGGGGGTGCTTCTGCTGTATAGGGGGGTTCTTCTATGGTATGGCACCAGGGGGGTGCTTCTCCACTATAGGAACCTGAAGCTTCTGCGGTATGGCACCCGGGGGGGGGGGTGCTTCTGCGGTATGGCACCCGGGGGGGGGGGGGCTTCTGCAGTATAGAACCACGAGGCTTCTGCCGTATAGCAACCAAGGGTGGGGTGCTTCTGCGGTATAGCAATCGGGGAGGGGCGCTCCTGTGGTATAGGACCACAAGGCTTCTGTGGTATAGCAACCAGGGGTACTTCTGCGGTATAGCAACCAGGGGTTTCTTCTGCGGTATAGCAATCGAGGGGTCTTCTGTGGTATAGGACCATGAGGCTACTGCGGTATAACAACCGGGGGGTGGGGGCTTCTGCAGTATAGGGGGTGCTTCTATGGTATGGCACCCGGGGGGGATGCTCTTGCGGTATAGGAACCTGAGGTTTCTGCGGTATGGCACCCGGGGGGTGCTTCTGCGGTATAGCAACCGGAAGTGGGGGCTTCTGCGGTATAGGAACCTGAGGCTTCTGCGGTATAGGAGTTGCTTCTATGGTATGGCACCCGGGGGGGGGGGGATGCTTCTGCGGTATAGGAACCTGAGGTTTCTGCGGTATGGCACCCGGGGAGTGCTACTGCGGTATAGCAACCGGATGTGGGGGCTTCTGCGGTATAGTAACCTGAGGCTTCTGCGGTATGGCACCCGGGGGGTGCTTCTGCGGTATGGCACCCGGGGGGTCTTTCTGCGGTATGGCACCCGGAGGGTCCTTCTGCGGTATGGCTACCAGGGGGGTGCTTCTGCGGTATGGCTACCAGGGGGGGTGCTTCTGTGGTATAGCAATCAGGGGCGGGGTTCCTCTGCTGTATAGGACTACAAGGCTTCTGCGGTATAGCAACCGGGGAGGGGTGCTTTTGAGGTATAGCAACCGGGGAGGGGTGCTTCTGCGGTATAGGACCACGAGGCTTCTACGGTATAGCCACCGGTGGAGGGGGTGCTTCTGCGGTATAGCCACCGGTGGGGGGTGCTTCTGTGGTATAGGACCACGAGGCTACTGCAGTATAGCAACTGGGTGGTGCTTCTTCGGTATAGCAACTGGGGGGGTGCTTCTTCGGTATAGCAACTGGGGGGTGCTTCTTCGGTATAGCAACTGGGGGGTGGGCGTGCTTCTTTGGTATAGCAACGGGGGGGGGGGGGAGGGGGTGCTTCTTCGGTATAGCAACGGGGGAAGGGGGTGCTTCTTCGGTATAGCAACGTTGTATCGCACTCGGGAGGTGTTTTTGCAGTATAGGAACCGGAGGCTTCTGCGGTATGGCACCCAGGGGGGGGGTGCTTCTGCGGTATAGCAACCAGGGGTGGGGTGCTTCTGTGGTATAGGACCACGAGGCTTCTGCGGTATAGTATTCGCACTGGGCCGGTGATAGGTAAGTATTTTGCATTCGCACCGGGGCTGCGATAGGTACATATGTAGCATTGCACCGGGGCAGCGAGTTATGTATATAGCATACATACTGGGGCGGCAATAGGTACTTATATAGTATATGCACCGGGGCGGCAATAGGTACGTATATAGTATGTGCACTGGGGCGACGATAGGTATGTATATAGTCTGCGCACCACGGTGGCGATACATACGTATATAGTATGAATATCGGAGCAGAGATAAGTACCTATATAGAAAGCGCAGATAGAGGTGATACTTTTTATAGAAATATGTCATGCTATTGCCCTGGGCAACGTAGGAAAAATGGTGGGGAAGGAGCAGCTTTCACAAAAGGCAAAATTAGAAAGTAGCGGTGAAATGGGGCGACCAGGGAAGAGAAAGGTAGAAAGATAAAGAGATGGCTATAGAGGAGGGGGGGAAATAGAAGTTTGAATATAAAGATGTTACACATGCGATTTCTCTTCAATTATATGTTTTTATGACCCCGAGCAACGCCGGGATGCCCTGCTAGTAAAAAATATATAATTCGAAATTCATAGCAATGGAGTTTTAGTAATGTAAAAAGGAAACAAAAATCGTTTTATATATAAAAATCAGTTTTGCTTATGCAGTCGAAGCAAAAACAAGTAGAGCCGGTAACAACCAGACATAAATTCTTGTATTCAGTTTTCTAATTAATATTTGTTTTGCCTTTATGAATACATAGGTGTAGTTTCTCAGCTTTTCTTTTGTCTCCCACCTGAGTCTAAACCAGAAGATGAAATCAGATTATTCAAAATAGACATTCACATACAAGTTAAATAATGTGTACTCAAAAGTTTCCTGAGAACGGCATTATCAGTTCTTAGATACTCTGAGAGGTGACGGTGGTGAAGACGATACCGATGTGGACCGACGATTTAGGTGGGTCAAGTTCGATACCTGTCGGTTCCATGGAACCATTTTCACTATGGATGTTGGCAACCTTCAGGTGGTCCATTCAGTAAGTGTCTGATTCTAAAAAGAATTGGGGAAACCGTTTCGAATTTACGTTAGATACACCTGTAAAATTGGTGTGGGAGTCACACGGTCCAAGTGATTTCCTATCGGGATAGGATAATTTTATGATTATCATGAGACCAGATTAATTTTTATCAATTGAGATTTTAAATGCCTAAAGTTTTCGGTTTTAGAAACACTTATGATGAGCATGTAATTGAAGGTATTAGTTTGTGGCGATTATGAAGGAATCTTCCTTGTAACTAAATCTTTCAAACCTCAGAAGGAGGAGTAAAATAACGACAAAATATACAAATCTTTCTTCCATAAATCCAGTTCTGAAGGGGATTATCTAGCTTTGAATAGATTTGTAGCATTAACATAGACAAATCCTTCAATATCAGCAGATTAGCGGCTCATAACATAACCAACTTTAGTCTTGTTGCGTTGATGATACATAGCAGTAGTTCATTCCCTTCTTTTCCATTGTCTTTTTAATAACAGTAGTTGTAAAAGTTATTAAGGGTTTTTCATTTCAATATACAGTATACATGCATCATATACCCAACCCACCCCCCACAGAGGAGGAAGCCACTGTCCCAAACATGAATGCTTTCTCTTTCTCAGTTCAGAAAAATAGAAAGATTTTATCAGCGTATCCGCTACATGTCTCTGGCGACTTCCTGTCTATGTCCTCACACGTAGGAATTTTCCACTTTCTCCTTACTCTAGCCTTATGTGGAAAATACCGCTTTTAAACTTATTTTTACACATCCACATTTATTTTTCTACACATCTACAGAGTAACATAAGTATCATTGCATGAATATTATAACCATTATGAATTCATTTTAATCTAAGATTATTGATAATAGTGCAGTTGTTTCAATCACTATTCATATGAATATTTTGGTTCCTTGCCATTGACCATATTATTGGTCAATTTAAATTATCTATTTCAACATACTTTACTCCGACATTATTTTTTTTTTAGAGATGTTGCACGTGTGACTCATGGGTTTGTTCAATGTTGAAACGTCCTGAAATCTGGATTTAAATCTATATGATGGTTCCAGCTGGTATCAAAAGCGTCAAAGAAAAAGTTATGGTTCTGAAGAGCACCTCGTCGACAATATTTCACCTGGAATGAATATTATTGTAATTCATATGTATCAACTGCACACATGCATTACTTGAAACTCCCCAATAGATTTCTATTTAAGATTAATATATTTACTTTCCGCAGTGCCATACTCCCCTTCCGTCCTTTTAGTTGATGTTTCTGGCAAAGAGGGAAGAATTGCTGTTTTCTGGGTCGGCTGCTGTTTTTTGTGAATGGTATGTGGAGATTTTCAACCGTCTCAACTGTCAATCTATTCATCTCATTAACACTTATTTTTGAATGGTTTTTAGGCCTGGATCAATAAGACTCCGGTCACCATGTTCCATGTCTCAGCAAAGAACACATACGCCAACTGGCCTCTCCTTTCATATGACCAAGATATTGACTGAATAGTGAAGCAAATACGAATATAAACTATCTACCACATGTTTTACTCGTAATGATGAAAGAAATGCAACATTTGAATCTCATGAAACAATAATTGCAGTCAATGGTTTGTGTGATGAAATGTCAGAAAGTTCAGTTGATAGCAGAAAATAAATGACGACTACTCAATATATAGTAAAGTTAACAACAAATAGGAAATACCAAATAAAAACACTGACAAACAAGGATGGATATGTCCATATAGATTTTAGAATACAAACTGAATTCAAATATCTACTTCATGACTGATCATGATCTTAGCTGGCGCTTGGTATCACCTTAAATTAGATTGAGTAGTAAGCCCCCCCCCCCATCTCTTTTAGGAGTTTTTTTTTTTTCACTTACAAGTCACCGCTTATCAAGGCCCAAAGGCCACTCGAAGATAAGGGTCAATGGGTTTGTGTCGTGTGGACGGTGAGGATTGCAGCCGATAGTTGAAAGTGGGCAGAATTTGATTATTTAAGAGAACAGCTCAAGAAGAATTTTTTTAACTTGAAAACTACTATATTGTAGTCAGCTGTGAAGCAGCCCCCCCTCCCCCCCGGTATGGTGTTCCATAGACGGGTAGTTCTAGAAAAGAAATTCTGCTCATGGAAGTTTCGTTTAGCTCCAGGTACACAGAAGGAAAGGAAAATTATTTACAGTGGTTGTAGCTAAATGAGTTTATGCTGCAAATGTTTTACAGGGGAGAACCAGATATTCGAGCTCAGTCAAGCACCTACAATGATGTGTGGAGTCACGCCTATTAAAGGTGTATACACAGAATAAAACACAATTTCTTTACATATTAATGTTAAGCAGTCTTTCCTTTTTTTGGATTTATTCAATTCTGGCTAGTTTGAGTTTGCATTAATAGTTATACACAAGTGTGGGATAAGAATACACTTCTGACGATCGGATTTACCGTGAAGCTACAGGCCATTTTAATCATATATATACATATATATTTACATACATACATATATATATTTATATGCATATATTTATATACATATATACATGCAATGAAGAGTAAATTAGAATGTTCTTTAAGAAAAGAGTTTTACTTCTCAATTTTCATTTTAAAAATACATGACAGGAAAAATATTGCATAGATTACTCAATCTTTAAAGAAAAATGTCTCACTTTTCAGGAGGCAAAACATACATTTCGCAAAATAAAGATTAAAATCAGTGGAAATGAAAAAATTGCACAAGATGAAAAAAAATGTATAAGTAATGATTAAGACATGAATATGTTTCGATAAATAACACTGGTTCCAACGTTCCTTAATGTTTTGCGATATGCAACAAATGTGGAAGAAAAGGGAGAAAGAAAATGATCATGTGAACAAACGCAAGAAATATATTCGAGACATGTCAGATCCACCAAAGTATAAGGTCAACAGACAGAGACACCTTGTGAGATTGAGAAACGAGGCGAAGGAAGATAAGGGATATTCACAATCATTACGTCAGCGCACGCGATAGAGAAATGCAGATGAGAAAGTAGCAAACAGAATGGAAGAAATAACGACCAAAAAGCTTTTTGTTCTTTTTAAATACAACGAAGACTATTCAGTGTTTGAAAGCATAATAGACCTGACACGAGTTTGACAATAAGTTTTTGTAAGGAAAGTCGACAATCACAAATACATCTCAACAAATCGAAAAGACAAGTCTTAATTATTGGACAATATTTTGGCAAAGATACAATCTGGAATTTTACCATAAATCTGTAAACCAGGCAGATATTGATGTGATGCTTTAATTAACACGTGTCATGTTTTTGAGGAATCTTCGCATCTCAATAATAGGATAATTCAGTTTCAAATAGCGTTTTTATTGCAAAATGAGCAGATTGAATGATGCATCGTATTTTAGATGTGCCTAAGCATCTTTATAAGAGGATCTGTCGATCGGTAAGTCGATTTTAGTTTGATTCAGCATTTTCCTTGGTCAGTCACGCTAAGTCTGATTCTGCATTTTTCTTGGTCAGTCGCACTAAGTTCAATTTAGCATTTTTCTTTGTCAGTCACGCAAAGTCTGATTCGTCATTTTCCTTGGTCAGTCACGCAAAGTTCGATTTGGCATTTTCATTCTTAAAGTCACCTTAAAAGAAAATAAGCTAAAAGAAATAACATTCTTTTAGCAAGAGTTATCGTTCCTTATTTGCTTTTTTTTTTTCTTTCCTATGTCTAGCTCTTTTCTTATTAAATCCAAAACCAGGTTCACTTTTAGCTTAGATACTGAACAAAAAACATGTGGTTATCAAACAGAAATATTCACAAAGAAATTGTAACATAATGGATCCCGGTCAACGCCAGGGTCAGTACAGCTAGTAAACATTTAAGTATATGAGCAGATGCTAACTACCCGGGTTGTACGAAATTAAGATCAAGGTAAACTCTAGTTTCTTAGATTTTACTTGACCATCATGGTTTATATCGACTCTGAATATTTTTTATGTATTGAGCATTTTTTTATATTTTTTTTTTAGATGTCTGAAACATAGAATATCTGTGTTAGTTTATAAAAATAAAAATTTGTTTAACAGTGTTTTTTGCTTTCCCTGTATAACACAAACTCACTTAGATAGCAATCATGAATCACCCTGATGTCCTTGGGATGGTGTGTCACACAAAAGATTGACACTAGCACTGTTTCCAAGTTTTATCCAATCCAATTTAGAATTTAAACACTAGTCACTGACTATCAGTCTGTTCTTATGATACTGATTACATGGCCCACTATTTCTGGCTAGAAGATTTTATAAGCAAGGCAGTTTTCTTATACAGTAGGTGTTTGTTTTTTTATTTTACCATTAAGAACTTAATCTAAGAAATAGAATAGATAGGTATAAATAAAAGTGGCTCAATAAATGAATAAGTAAATAGATAAAGAAATGGTCGTTAATGGGGTTAACTTTTCTGCGTTCGATTTATCTCTTTGTGTAAGAAAAGTCTACCTCCCATTAGCTTGAAGTCATGATGTGCATAGGAAGTCCAAGAGATAACGAAAGGTCTTTCTGTAAGAATGATAATATAATTGCCAGAATGAGTTGAGATTTAGGCTCTAAAAGAAATGGACTGCAACTCCGGTTACATAATAGGCCGACTATGGAAAGCTGCCGTGCAGAAAATTGGAGGCAAGCCAGAGTTCTGCTTTGCCCACACAAGAATGTTGCCAGCCACATTCCCATCTATATTGTAAACGAAAGGAAAAAACAACTGAGGACTGACAAAAGATAAATTCTGTTTCATTGTAAGCTGGTCTTTCTTGTTTACACGCGAGTTTGAGTTAGGAAACTTGTCTTCTTAGTCGGACCAAGAATAATGAACATGTGTGAATGCAACCACTTGGGATCAACAAAGCTGATAATGGCGTTTAAAATGAAAAAAAAACAAAAAAACTTTTACTTAAAATGTCTATGCAATCTTTAACTGAAATAATGTTAATATACTAGCAGGGTCCATAGAAAATTCAATGGTTAATAAATTTTAATATAATCTCACTAGAGACAAAAATCAATATAACCTAAATTGAAATTTGTCATGAGAAAATAGATTTTCTCTCTCGACTGATACATGCTCTTTCCCATACTTATAGACAACATCCAATATAAACGAAATTTTATCTGCAAACAAAAGAAAATATATTGTGTATGTTATTTCCAAACACATGAACTGTTGAGGTTATCAACCCTTTTCATATTGTCTCTTTCTTTTACTGTAAACTCATGTGCCACTCTCTCAACTGTTATAACATGCTCTTTCGCATCCTTTTCCATAGATCAGCATGAATACACAGGCATATTAATAAAATCGATTATTATACTAAAGATGAGTTTATCAACGTTTGTTTCCCTAAGGCTTTTTTTTATATATACTTTAACGACACAAAATGCTGTTAAAATATTCTTTAGTTCTGGGATTGAGTTATGTTTGAAAAAAATTATATTTAAATTTTTCTAAAAAGCCGTAAATTGTAATTAACTGAACAAGTCACCCATCTCTCTCTTAGATATCTATGATTTTGTTTTTGCCATATCTAACTGTATGTTGATTCAACCACTCTAATAGGTTTTCATGCCTCTAAGAGCATTTAGAGAAAGGATGACTCACTTCACAGCTGATTTAGATAGTGTGTTCACACACTATAAACACGTATGTAAATTAGATAGCAAAATAATAGGACTCTTTACTTCTATATTATCCATAAGGATAATATAGACGTAAAGAGACATTATTTTTAGTTATGCAAGAAGAATTTCTTAACATATATATTACAGTTTATGAATTTTTAAACTAAATCAAAGTGGGACAAATAATGGTAGTGGTTGTGACTCAGCGGGTCATGGGTACATATAGTATATATTATAACTGAATATATTTTTTCGGTCTGTTTATCAGTTATAGTCACAATTTCACTTAAATTTCCGGTGTAAATTAAGACCTGAATGTGAAATAAAAAGCTTATTTGACACAATAATGGCAAAAATCTAAATCCTTGAACAGCTGTACACTCCAGAGACAGACGACTCTGCACGCCTCAGATACCAAGGAGAATTTAGAGTATTTATGTTGCTTTGTAATTTTGTTGGCCGTGGAAATATTCAACTTTGTCATGAGTCCATTACAAGAATTATATATTTATTATTAATGGAGATCTGTCTAAAGCAAAAAATATATTATTACTTCTGTTAATATACTATGGTACTGGCTTTCATTGTTCAATTAAGAGGTTAGGGTAGTTAGATATCTTTTCTCTCATTGTGATACCATCTTCCCAGAAATTATCTCCTCCTTTTTTTTGGGGGGGGGGGGGTAGTGTAGTATATGTTCGTTCATCATGATACTATCCTCCCAGGTTAGCAAAAATATATTACTGGAAGGAGCATATATTAGTATTATTAATGATCTAAAAAAAAAAAAAAAAAAAAAAAAAAAACTTAAATATTTGGGAGAAACAGTTAAAAAGGGAGCAAGTAATCACACAAAATGGCTAAACAACTATTATTTATTAGTTTCTTAATGCCATCCGGCAATATGAAGAAGGAATCCACCCACATCATTGAGGCTGTACATACAGTGTACAGAAAATTGGCTTAAAACAATGTTTGCCAAGCATCATCTGCTGAGCAGTTGTGATAGTAACGCTGTTAGACAAGAAAACAATTGATGCTACAGATGCAATATTAAGAGTAAATATCATAAATGAGCCTAGTTTAGATTGCGAAAACGGGTAAATATAGAGAAATTCTTTTCAATTTTAACTTGTGATATCTGTGCGCGAGGTTATGTGTCTATGCATATAAAGACAGCCCCAGAAAGGGGGAAAAATAGATAGAAAAGAAGTCACTGGTCAATATGGCGGGCTTAATAAAGGGGTTTAAGTTTTTTTTCACAAAACGTAACGTGTCCTATTATCAAATGTTGTTTCTGTCTGTTTTTACATGGTCGAAATCTGAGATATTTTATTGATTTTTCTATAGAAAGAAATATCTAGCTTGATCTTTAATGTGCTATAAATCATATCAAGAATATTCAAAGTGTTAGCTGTTGAAATGAATCGCTTTTATGTGCCTTATATTTTCATAAATTTTTTTATTACTATTAATGGAGCATTTATTAAAATAAAAAATGCAATAGCATTAAAAAGGACGAATTTTAAAAACTGATATTTAAAAACAATTATAATTATAGCAGTAGACATTCATTTATTCAATGTTTTCTTCTTTTTCTTCTAAATTGTTTCTTTTTGAAAATGAATATTCACCTGTTCTCCAGCAGTAAGAATGGTACTCAAGTTTCCTTGGATGATACTTCAGAGACATTCTCTGCAGCAGCCATTTTCAACTACTATCTTCGCTCTTCAAAAAGGCAGCTTTCCAAACCCAGATCATACAGAAATCCAATTGTTATCGATCAGAAAACTCCTGGTATTTTGACAGATACTGGTGGGAAAAATCTGTTTCCCAGGGCTTAGTATTTTTAGAGTTTACACTCAATTCGCAGAGAAACCATTCCTGTCTCAACCGATGATCATAATGCAATATGATGCAACACAAGCAGTGAAAGCTTTATTTTTAAATACCATCTAAACACGAGACATTTCTGATGCGTAGATAAACCAAGGCCAGCCTGCAAAAAAAATATTGCTGCCATATCAGTGCTGGTGCTTCACAATGACCGCTGTTTTAATTTTCATCAATCCAAAAAATGCCTTCTTGGTCTCGCTGAATTTATACTTAAAACATAAACCTCTTATGCTTTAAAGAAATGTAACCAATCTTTCTGATTTATGGATAATTTCATAGAAAGCGTTCGAAACGGCTCCATTTTATTGTTGCTCTGGTTTGTAACTTTCAATAATAAACTCTCTTCTCAGATGACTGCATGAGAGAGTAAAGAAGGAAATAGCAATCTCTGATTGGTCAAGCAGATCATGTGATAGGTTAGAGGCAAAACTGATTATTTATATATAGTCAGTTGGGGAGATACAGAGCTTGTCAACAGATGGCCATACAAGGTTTCATTGAGCATGACATTCAAACTCTTCGGCCCAATATTCACAGGTAACATGAATTGGAACAGATACATAAAAGTTACTGCCAAGGCTGCTGTAAGCAAAGTGGGTTCCCTCTACCATGCTAGAAAACTCCTCACACTTGCCAGTATCCTGTATCTCAACAAGGCCACCATCCACCCATGCATAGTATTGTTGTCATATCTGAGCTGGTGCACCATCCACTAGTCTCTCCCTCTTAGACAGGGTTCAAAAAAGAGTATATAATGTAATAGGTCCCACACTGTCCACCAAGCTTCAGCCCTTGTCCCATCGCTGCAATGTTGCATCCCTATGCTTGTTTTACAAGTACTTTAATGAAATGTGCTCCGATGAACTTGCTGCTCTGGTGCCACCTCAACGTAAATACACCAGAACAACCTGACAATCAGCTAAATCCCATCTATTCACTGTGGAGGTTTCCAGATGCCGGATGGCTTTCTACTCCAATAGCGTCTTTGCTTGAACTGCTAGCCTTTGGAATTCCGTCTCTGTTCCGTTTCTCTGACTGTACATAGACGCAAAAATTTAATGTAATATCTCTCTGCACAACTCTTCACTTAGGATACTCCCTATAAATCTGGCCCCTAATTCACAGAAGCCCCTTACATTTTAGTGACAATGTACCTTGTTTGGGGGGAATTAAAATATATATAAAAAAAAATTTTGTTTAATCATTTTTATTCAATGCAGATTACAGCCACAAAAACAGGGTTGTTGGTTTCATGATTCACACATAAGAAAAAAATCAAACTACTAGAGAATTATCAACAAAAGGATATCCAACAATTATTCTAAAAATCTATATTTTTTCTCTTACCAAAATTCTACAACAATTTTCACAAAAGCAGTTTCATTCTACATCCCTCTAAACCAAAGGGCCGTCACCTCAAATGGGAATCAGCAAATAATTTTCTGGGAAGTAAAGCCATAACCACGATTATCTAATTATAGTAACAATCATTCATTCTTACTGTAGCAAGTATAAATCTAAAGTAGAAATGGATAAAGATTTCCCATCTATGCAACCCATTACCACGGTGCTGCTTTCCTACAGACTACAACATGATCGTCTTCAAATCCAATGTTAACAAATACTTATCATGAACTGTCCTCATAAGTAATCAAATTTTGTTCATTCCATTCATCATTTTCAATCCTCTCATAATATTCATCATCATTCAACTGACAATGCATCAATCTCATTAGCCTTTAGTGATCCCCCCCCCCAAAAAAAAAACTACTAAAAATGAAAGTACACAATTGGGTTATTTTTCTCCCTCACTACCTGTTCCATTAAAAAGTAGAAGAGATCTGTTTCCAGCAGTTCACTCGTCGTGTGTACTCATTGAGACAAAACTATCTTTGTTATCTCAAGTTTTAAAAGTTTTTGCTTAGGTTTTTTCCTAGATAATTTTCTTGTCACTTATTTAGAACATTTTCCTACTATTTCATGTTTAATATTAAGAATTTAACAAGAAAATAAAAATAAATAAATATAATAAAGTTGAAACGGGAGTTTCCATTGAAAAAAAGTGCGTGAGCCAGTGGTCTAAAGTGTCAAATTTCCAACACTTAGAGTTTTGTCTTCTTTAAGTTATGTCAATCTATTTAAAAGATCTTTTGTTGCATCGTGTGCTTTTCTGTTATTTGTCTGTTACCTCTTTCTCTCAAACGATAAGCTTAAATTTACTTTCAGTTTAAAAAAGTAAAGAGACATTCTAGCATGTCCACAGATACTCACTCTGATCAATTATTAATTTGGCTATCTAAAAGAGAGCAATTTGATAGAGGTCCGAGTTTCATGTGAGTGAACATATCAGCATAGATATTAGTACTACCTGGTCCTTATAATAAACCAGACAACCCATGACCGACATTTGTACCGTTAACCGATATTGTGAAGGTAAATAGATAAATATTTCAGAAGTACATCCAGAAAGTTTAAGAGAATTAAGTTACCATCCGCAGAAATAAGCAAAATTTCATGAATAAACGTCAGAGATGAGAGTTGTCCCTTAAACATTGCTGCTGGATGAAACTATATTTACGTCATCCAATTGAAAACTTTGTCGCCATGGTGACTGACCAAACGGATGATCGTTTATGGGTTGGCTCATTTATGCCATTTATTTACATCCTCCTCATACTCTCCTCCCCCTCTTATGCTGCTATTACTAATACCCCTCCCTCTATTCCTTTCTTCTCAAAGTTTTAGGATAAATTAAATGATCTATTGTGGGGAGATTGAATCACAGGGAGGTATTGTCAGTACAAAATGTTGATGAGCAATGATCTCTATGCCGAAGAGAAACACCATCATGCCTTAGAGTGTTTCTTTGCCCCTTTTCTTCTCCACTCATTTACCTCCTCCTTTTCCTCTAATGACTTTCATTTCCTCCCTCTTTCTATTAACATGCATATGCCCCTTCCTTTCCTTTTACATGTATGTCACAATATATAAAAGAGGAAAGTTTTGCCTACTTTTAGATTATTAGATGTACAAACTTGACATTTTGTAGGAATAATAACCTAGTCATGCAAATTGTCCTAAAAAGGGACATATTTATGAAACCCTCACTTAAAATATTTTCTTTGATTTTAATGAGATTAGATGCGTTACAGAAAAGTAAAGAGATTCTGAAAACTCATTAACGACCCCCTAATGGAAGCTTAACTACACACAATTTTATTATTTTTTTTATAGAAATCGCGGCAGACAAGGTATGACACCCCCCTTGATGTAAGGAGATAAAAAAAAAATACTACTTCAAGATCAAAAACTAGCCAACGATAAGTGTTAGATGGATAGATTCAAACCCAGGAAACATCAATTCTTCTCCCTTTGTCAGAAACACTGCTCATGAAATGTGAGGACTAAAGGACAACATAAGGGAAGCAAGAGTTACAAGGCTGCCGAACGTAAACCCAAGGTCCACTTTCTACTGGTGTATGGGACTGGAGTCCAATTCCAGTTTGTTTCTAAGTTCCTGACTATGTTAATTTAAAGACCTAATGGCACTGATTTGTCGCCAAAACAGAGTTTTATACTGTGTATTAAACACACAGCCATAAGCAGAATTTAGTGGACATAATGACAACTTTGTCACATATTGAAGTGCCAATTTTTCTCTTCTTAGGTGTAAAGGATCTTCATTTGCTTCAATATATAAACTCTCCCCTGGAGATGTGCGAAAAGCCCCCAATATGAGCCTCGGTCCTTGGTGATGAATAGTTTCCAATTGCTTCAGGTACGAAGGTCTTGCTGCACCATAGATGAAACTTACATAATCAAGTTTTGATCTCACAATTGTTCAATACAGCTTAAATATGGATTTCTTATCAGCTACCACTCGGAGTATGCCGTGTTGCATTTTTGTCCGAAATACCTTATATGAGGGATAAAAGACAATTTTTTATCAAAGATAATTCCAAGGAACTGATATTCGTCTGCCATTTGTATCTCTTTGTCATTTCGTTTCAGACATGGATGATTATGCATTTTGTGCAAATTGCAAAAATTAACACACTTTGTCTACGTTTCAGAGAATCTGTAACCGTTTTCTTCAGTCCATTTGCTGATCTTATTTAAAGCTTAATTAAAACATTTTTTAAAGTCCATAACTTCAATTGCATAATCTCTATTTTCACACACCTTACCTTCATCAATATCTTTTGGATGGATTTTAAGTATTTTATGTTCCGGTCTCAGACATAATTAAAGATTACAAGTGGGCCTTATTATTATGAGCCTATTATGAAACATATTCTAGCTAGTATTATACACCTAAAAGAATACCTGTCCCAGGATGGGTAAAATTAATGCCTCAACAGAACAGTTTTGCACCACTTTTATGTCTCTTTACGAAGATTAAGATCAACATATAACGATATTAAACCTTATGTCTGAAATCCTTATTCCGATAAAAATCCATTACATGATTAAGGAGCCTTAAGAAACTTAAATTTAGGGAATCTTGCTTCATTGGTGTCTAATGACTATGGATCAAATCCAATGCAAATCTGAAATATTTGAATTTTTAAATGGAAGACTGTACTTCTATTGTGCACCCTTAAAACCCTTTAACATACCCCAAAGAAACTGACATTTGGGGAATATTGATGTCTAATACCTTGTTAAAATTTCACAAAATGTTTCTCACCCCCTTTGCATAAAATTAAACTTAATATAGGTCATATTTGGACCCCTTACTCCATACATGTGTTCCAAAATTCATAATTATCGGTTAATTAGTTTAGGAGTGAATCCTGTACATACAAATATATAACTATACTTAACTGTCTAAAGATATAGATCAAAGCTCAACATTAAATAAAACATTGTTTTTTTTTATTGAAAGGCTGAATGATGGCATTTTACAGCAGATTATGAAAATATAAAAGATAGAAATAAAATTCAGTAAGAAACAAAATAAAAATACAAGCAAACAAAGACATGTAATAATCAATTATTTTTTTTTTATAGAAAAATATTGGAAATATTCCATCCAGATCAAGCCGATATTTTAATGGAAAAATAGATTAAAGTTTAAGAGACATCACCATTACTATAAAGTGTATCCATAAACTATTCTTTCAAATATAAAAAAAGAAAAAAAAAACAGATGCTACTGTCATTTGACACTCAATTCAAGAGGGCATACATTGCATGACCCCCATCTTCTTATGAGTTTAAGTAATCAACACTGAAAGAACAAGTGGTTGGTTTGTCAGAAAACCAATTAGAATCGACTGATTGAGCACAAGTTGCTATTTTACCCATAGCTGGAGAGGACTGCTAATATCTTTCACAACTATGTTACAGTGTCATTGAATGCAATAGATCCAAATGGATTATACTGATTTTAGCCGATTCCACACTTTGTGTTGATTCATTACATGACTCGTGTTGGCACCTGTGCTTAGAAATTGGATGGGAATCCGGTAAAGATGATGTCTATTCTGGAAAGCCTTCAACAAAAAGAGCACCTGAAAATGGCGAAGGCTGTAATCAAAGGAATTCAGTGTTTGAAATTGTACGCATTAGGATACTGGGGAATTCCAATAATTGTTTGGAAAAAATCCAATAATTTTCTAATATCTCAACTATCACCTCTTAAAATTTCTTTCATGTACCCTGGAAGGAGCAGGAGGGGGGGGGGGGACAATTTCAAGAAATATATGTTCCTCCGGTCGCATATTTTTGCTAAGCTGAGATGATATCATGCTGAATGAACTACATACACTGACCTCAAAGGAGGAGGTAATGACGGAGGATGATATAACGACCGAACATTACCCACCCCCCCACCACCAAAAAAAAGTATGAGTTAATGCCCGGGAGCATGATATCGTAACAGACTAAATAATACATTAACCCTCCCCCCCCAAAAAAAAACAAATAGAGAGAAGGTAATCCTAGGAAGATGGTATTGTGAGGAACAAACGTATACTTTAATGCCCCCCCCCCAAAAAAAAGAGGAGGTAATACCTGAGAGGAATGTATCATGATGAATAAAAAATATACTACACAGAATTAAATAAGCATAAACCGTTTTAATGGTAATATGGTATAGTTAGAAATTGGAAAAAAAACTGTCGCATTTATTCATTTAGATAACATTAAAAATATTAGCAAGTTTCATTGTCCACGTGAAACACCTAAATAAAAATATGCAGGAAAAATATAGTCACCATCTTCTTTATAAACAAAGAAATATGCTAGCTAAGGAAGAACGATAACTTTTTTAATCAGTTTCTAGTTAAAAAAGACATGTTTATAAACTTGAATTATCGTTCTTCTTTAGTATTATGGTGAACGAACATATACTACACTGCCCTCCACCCCAAAAAGAAGGAGGTAATTCCTGCGAGGACGGTCTTATAACAACAGAATTTATACTACACTATCCACCCCCATTAAAACGCATTCCACTTAAATCGAGCTTTGTTGCTGTTTTTGTTTCATTCTGGGAGGACCTAACCTCTTCCTATCCCCTTAAAAATGGAGGAGTTAATTCCTGGGAGAACTGGTACTACACTACCCACCCCATTAAAAGATATTACGATTAAATCGAGGTTTTTTTTTGACATATAAGAATGCCTAGTTACAAAAAAAGTATTTTTTATGGTTCCTTGGCCTTTTGATTAAGCTCGAAATCTATCTGTTCTCCACATCTCAGCGACATTTGATGTTTTGCCGGAAGTTAATTATCTCCTTTGAAAATGAAATTCTAAAAAAAGATTTTTTTTAAACGCTATCCTTTTTTTATAAAATCTTTATTTAATTTTATTACTTATTATAATAGTCCTATCGATAAGACAATTGCGTATATAGAAGAAATTTGGCAATACAAATTAGAAATGTATATTACAGAATATTAATTTATTATAAACTTTAAAAAAAATATGTAAATGAGCAATATCGAAATTTGTTTGAGTTTGGAAATCGAAACAATAGTAAGCAAAATAACAACGAACACTACAATCACCAATAAAAATAATTACATAAAAATACATTAAATATTTAGGTGATAAAAATCGTACATATTTCTAGACGGAGCGTCTTGATCCAGTGGTAGAACGCTGGACTACAGACATCAATATCGAAGGTTCGATCTCTGTCTAAGTTAGCCATGCTGATGACGGCTGTGAGCCAGAAACGCGTGTCCATGGATTACTTTTATGTACGTATAAAATAAAAAATATATATATATTTACGGCATTTCAAGATATTCTTGTATCATTAGAATTAAACGGTTTTGATGTTAATATAGTTGAAGATGAAATTTTTTCCGCATTTATTCATTTTTTTAGTGTAAAGAAAAAGACCAATTCTACTTTTGAGGATAAAAAAAAAAAGAAACAAAAATTAAAATATGAAGACCAGTCAACTGGGCTTATCAAACGAAATTTTAGATTTTAATAAATTGCAATAATGGAGTGAACCTAGAGGTAAACAACACACAATTATGCATTTTCTTAAAATTCAGGCAAATTTCTATAATTTTAAAACCTCTTAATGGAGACTTCACTGTCAAAATTAAAACCTTTTTAAGCCGATGTAAGTTCTATTTTCATTACGTTTTCACTATGGCAAGATCTTTTTAATTGAGTTAAAGTATTTTAGGGGTTCAACTTACCCCACATTTATTCAAGTGGCCAAGTGTGTTGCAGTATTATGGAATTGTCCTGGGATGGAGATACCAACTAGTGTGTATATATACATATATATATATATATATATATATATATATATGGGAAAAGAAGGATGAAGGTAATCCGACGTAATGGGAAAATGAAAAAGGAAAACCAAAAAGGGATGTTTTTTATGTGTATATCAACGTTTCGTCTTTATGTATAAGACTTCATCAGGATGATAATATAAAGAAAAATGTCATGCAAGTACGTGCACATATAGGGTTGATATTATGGGAAGAAGGGAGGAAAATAGTAGCCACTACTGGAGAAAACAGTAGGGCTGACGTCCGGACTTAGTGGAGTCAGTAGTGAGGAATGAAAGTAAATGTTTGTGGAGAAGAGTGGAAAGGTGGGGGTGAGCAGGGATACTGTGGCTGGTTGTAAGAGAAAAAGGTGGGGGGTGGGATGAGCGGGAATAATATGGATGGCAGTATCCCTGCTCAAAATTTTACTTAAATACATTTTCATGTGTGCTTCAAAGATGTTAATTTCCTTACATACATATATACTATCTGAAATTACTAAAAGCGAAATCTGCTGAGCAGATAAAATAAACTTTTGAATTCAAACAGAATAAAAATTGTATTTTCTGGAAACATACCATATAAACTAAAATGCATATGAAGCATAATTCTACATGTAGCTTTTGCTTACAGAACTATACAGGTCAAAGAAATAGGGGAAATTCGAACTCCTTTTTATAACAGGACAAATAGCAAAAATGTGAGGCAATAGCCTTCTATCTTTTAGTAAAGTGTTAAAATATATACACATGCATATTTTGAAATAAAAAATGGAAATATACCACCTGTGGCGTAAAATCATTGAATATTAGATTGCAATTTTTTCTTTTCTATAAACAATGGATGGCATTTGAATAAAGGATGTTTATTTGCTTTTAAATGAGTTTTAGTTGTGTGAACGTTCTTTGTTTTGATTCCTTTTGAAAAGTTGAAATAGAATAGTATATATATATATATATATATATATATATATATATATATATTCATAGGTTTTTACTGCAAAGCCCACACAGACACATGAATAAAATACAAATGACACTAATAAACATGAAATTAAACAAAATGAATTCAATTATTCAATAAATAATGTATTTCTCTCTGAAATAATATACATTAATTATTTCTCATTATTGCCATAATACTTTGCTGAAATGAGGCAGACAACTATTTTGCAGATTCATTTCAAAACTGTATTGGGGAATAACCAATTTAACACGTCTCATTTTCTTATGAAGAAAAATAAAAAATAACGAGTGTCTATGGAATTTGCTTTTTAATTATTTACTACTTTATAAAAAGTGGCAAAATAACTGACAATATTGGGGAGAAGAAAAAAAAACACAGGTTGCTGCAAATAATTTATTTCACCTATCAGCTTCTTAATAATGATCAAGAGTAAAGGTAGGCTGAGAACGATGAAGCATTAGTTTGCTTAGCATGTATTTTCTTTAAATAGTTAAAGTTATAGCAGTTGATGAAGCCACCATTGCTTTCTCAGCCTTTTGGCTAAGATCAAAGTGTAGTATCTGTTCCGATGGATACTGCACCCCATACTGGTATTGTCTGGATCTTCGGGTCTGGATTTACGCCGGTCAATGGGTCTGTCCTGTGCAGTTCTGGGAAGTGGCGCTCCCAGGCTTTGCCTCCCCTCTTTGGGGAGGATTGAGTTTAGTGCTTAATGTCTGAGGCACTCTGCCCAGGCAATTTTTTAAAAGCCCCTAGCACTCCTCCTCTGGAGTGCATTCCCACTTTCCGACCTTGTGTCACATTCTACTGTGTGGGACGTAGATAAATAGGGCTAGCATACAGGTGGCCATGTAGAATTCTCTTCCCCATCACCAGCTGAATGAGGAAATGATAAAAGATCCTAAGAATGTATGACAACCAACTTGCTGTTGAATGGAGTTAATAAAGTAATATTTTAAATATTCTACAATGTTTATAATCATTAATTCATCTCAATGCCGACAGTGTTGAATATCAGGTGTGGGGTACTAGTTCAAAGAAATATTGGGTTGGTCAAAAAGCGTGTTCGTTTTATTTTTTAATGTCATCTTTTTGACCTACTAAAGATCGTTTTATATTCTTATTCTTCAAATCTGGTATTTGGTGTAGTGAGTATGTTAACGTCAGTGTGTAATCAGCCTCCGAGCAGAGGAGTTCTTATATTTTTGCTTGGATGTCAGGCCTTGAAATGGAAGATCAAGCAGGGCACTACTGACATCTGATGCTTTTTTACTATGGAAAAGGAAACAAAGCTACAGAAATCTGCATAAAGATATGCCATGTGCATGGAGAGTATGATGTTACAGAACAGGAGCCAGAAATGGTTTGCTTGATTCTGAAGAGGAGATTTTTCATTGAGAAGTGCTCTTCGCTCTGGCCAGCCAAAGATGATCGCCAGTGACCAAGTGAAAGACTGCCGTTTGACAACCAGACAAATCACAAAGTTTCAAGATTTCCAAATCGACCGTGGAAAATGAATCGCATAAACTGTTATGTTTCTAAACTTGATGTTTGGGTTCCTTCTTCCTAATAAAACAAACACACTTTTTGGCCAACCCAATAACACCCAGATGATTGATGCAGATATATCCACTTGGCTGGAAATCTAAACAACCAGCGATTTGACACATCAGACAAAAATACATCAATTCGCTCAAGAAACAATACATGGCTAGAAGCCATGTCCTGTAGAGAGCATGACTATATTGAGTGTGTAGGCAAAATCCTAGAATAGGCATTGCAGTTGTGGATGTATGTGTGTCCAAAAATGTTATATTAACTAGCCCGAATTGAGATCGGCAAAAAGCGTCTGGTTAGCAAATTTGAGATATCAGTTTCTGTTAACTTGCAATCACCTCCACCATCCCTGGCTACTCGTTTGCCACACCTGAACAATATACACAATTATATACTTATACATAAATTTACATCGTCATTCTTTTAAGCACAGCAGCATTATACAACAATACGAGCCATGAAGATGAAATCTTAAATGGTGACATGCTCCACGTGTGGAAGTCCAAATAAAATCACTAAGATGCACCACAAAAAAATGGCGATAAAAACTGAATGAAAGAAAAAGAATATAAAAAATATAAATGAAATGATTATCTTATGTCTGCATTTGAAATCAGAAAGAAAAAAGTATAAAAATTAAAGGTGTTTTTTAAAATCTTAATCAAGAATAGTATTGTCTGTTTGTTGTCTCTTTACATTGTTACTAGTGGGAACCTCATAATCAATATGATCATTTGCTTTGTAGATGATTTTAATAACAATTTTGCCAACTAAGTTGGGGAAGGGCAGATTATTGATTAATTCTATTTCATTCTAACATTCAATCAGATTCAATACATCTGATCGTTTTTATTGATTTAGATTTTTTTTTCACAAATGAAAATTACAACTCATTTTCTTACAGCGATTTGCACGGTAGTTCCTCAGTCATAATAGTCAAAATTATCAGATGGACTGCAGATGTGATTTTGCTTGAAGTAGATTGCACAAAATACAAGCAACTCTTTCCACCAGGTAAGTGATGCATGTACAGATACACAATGTGTACCATGCGACGGAGACCTACTTAATCACCAGAGTTATTTTCCAGTTTTTCTTCTCCTGGATTAACTGCTCTATCAAGGCTTGAGAATCAAACACACCTTGCTATTTAACTAATATCAGTGTGTGGAAGAGATGGATTTGCACCTGTCTTAAGGGTCTTAGTAAAAGTGACCGAATACTCTGAACAGGATTTGAACTCAGCATACATTCTGTGTCGGTAATGATCACACCACTTCCATTGTGATTATGTATTAGAATGTACTATTAGTTAGTGCTAACTGATGTTTGTAGATTTTTTTTTTTCAAGTTTGGAAAACCAAAGCAATTATATTCATGATGGAAGTTTTTTTTGTTTGTAAATTCCAGCCTATGAAATAAAAACTTGCCACATGGTCTTCGATGATATCACGGAGGATTTGGGATGCGCATGATATAATAGCAGTGTTAATTCATTCTGATTTGATGATTCCTTAGAAATGGCAGAGTAAAGTTTAGAAATGAGATTAACAGTTTCTTGTGATCTAATGACGGAAAACGTTCATGTCACATTCGAGACATACTAATCAGATGACAGCTACTTACAAAACTATATACACATATGAAGAAATGTCCGCAGAGAAAAGATGTAATTAAATTGTTAGCCTTAATTTAGGAGTGCTAATTACAGAGTCCATTAATTTCATTTCTGTCATGATTGTCAGAGTCCATTTTCCTTTATATAAATTTTCCCATTTTGTCTGTAACTTTATGTTGATCATATTTAAAAAGAAAAACAAGCCGCGCGTGCGTGGTCCCCCTCTGTATGTGGCTCGATGTGGTGAGTGTAAAATGCAATAAATTTAGGCAATTTTAATCCCCCCCCCCTTTGACCCCCTGGGGGCGCGAACCAGTATTTTTCTTAGGTCAAGGATGCTCATTTTATATCCAGAACAATTGCTTCTACATTTTGGCCAAGTTTCAGAAAAATTGAATGGATGGATCAAACGTTATAGGAGAAAAGGGTAATTTTTTGCCATTTTGGGTCTTTTGACCCCCTGGGGGTGCGAACCAGATTTTTTCCAAGGTCAGCGATACTTATTTTCTATTAGGAACAATTGCCTCCACATGTTGGCCAAGTTTCAGAGAAATTGAATGGATGGATGAAAAGTTATGGGGCAAAAAATTTAATTTTTTGCCATTTCAGGGCCTTTTGACCCCCTGGGGGGACTAGCCACATTTTTTTTCAAAAATCGGAGAATGTCACTTTCTAACCTGACCAAAGTTACAACTTCATGCAAAATTTCAGAGAAATTCAATGGATGGTTGCGGAGAAAAATCCAGACGGACGGACATGCCTCAAAACATAAGTCTCCCGATTTTATAAATCGGGGGACCAACAAAATATTAAGATTTAAAATATATTTATTGGTTCATATAACATACATTTCAGTCAATGAGATATTTCTCGGGATATTGTATGCTGAAGATTGGGTATCATTCAGGCTACAATTCTTATCTTGGTTGTTATTTTCAATGTTTTAGCTGATATAATCTTTGAACTTCTTCAGGTTCATTTTTCTTTTATAAATTTGGGAATCTTTATGGCGAATCTGGGAACCAGGAATGAATTTCGAACTAAACCGTTTATTTAATCCATGAGGTAGATTGTTCTCATCCAGTCTGCCATGACTGAGTAAGAGTGTTAATTTTCTGTCATTCTTAGTTATCATCGTCTGTAATAAGGATTGAACCTTCAATCTTCAGAAGACTGTCACTTAGAACCAATTACATGTTACGCCACATGTCCATGTGGATAATTATGCATTTTGGGAGCTTTACGTCTGACGAGGTCTAGATGTGTCGTATTACAAATATATATATATATATATATATTTAAAATTTTAGTATTTAAAATATAAATTTATAACAAAGCAATTGTAATAGCTCAATAGTGTGAGGCTAGGGCTATGGTAGAAGAATATTTTAATTTAATTTAAACCACATCAAATGTAGATAAGCAGATTCACACCATTTAAATAAAAATCTATTTCTTATTACTAGCATACAATTGTTTCAGCCTACCACCAATATATTTATAAAATATTACTGTATACAATGCATTTATTTCTTGGGGTGGCTATCTTCAGTGCTCGTATAAAAATAGAAAATAAAAAATTTTTCCAGGCAGGTAAAACCGGTTATACAATCCTGCTCATTCATTTTATTTTTCATACAAATAGAACAGTTCTCTCAGATAAGCCCGAGTCGCGACATCCACTCACCATGTGCATTTTCCGTTGTTAGTTTTTTCAATCGTTCTTCATAGACTTAAGTCAACCGAAATAGCAACATCAAACGAATATGGTCGAATCATTGGACCGAAATATCTTGGTCCTAATGATGAGTTTGTCTTCATTTTCACTAGCATGTTAACTTGTTTGTCCACATTTCCATAACCAATTTTACATATATATATATATATATATATATATATATCACCTATTTTGAGGAATGCATGATAGCCAGGGTTTTCATATAAAGGCAAGAAAAAGAAGGAACAAAAACCAATGCAACCTATATTACGACTAAATTATATTGACTTACTGGTTCCTGTCAGATCATCGAAATTAAAAAGTATCGAGTCTTGATCGATACTAAGATGGGTGATTATTGTAAATTAATCATTTACAATGATTAATTGGACACCAGTTGCTATTTCACCCAAACCTTGGAAGACATTGCTGGTTCATACCTTTCCAACAGTATTAACTCAAAGTATCACAATAGATCTGATTGAATTTGAACTCTTGAGTAACCTATTTCATAGTGAACAATGGGATCCATTTGAATTACTTACTAAACACCATCCTTGAGTGTCTTCAGTCTCTCTGTACAGGGGGTTGCCATGACAACCTGACATGAGGATACTTTACCCTACAAGTAAACCGTGACCAAATATTTAAAATAACAAATAACAAAGCCCAAATAAGTCGCCTCAGCATGGCTACACACTGGCTCATACGAGAAATGGTGCACCCATTTCCTAGTGATGTTATCTCAAGTAACAGCACTAAGCTGGATACTCCACTAGACTAGATAAATTATTGTCCTGGAATCCGGCAAGACCAAGAAAGATACACTATAAAATAGTTAACTGGTCAATTGGGGAGAGGAAAATTGGTGTTTTTCACTGCTTTACTGAGAAGAAAAGGAGTATTTTGATTGAACACTCTAGTATCTATGTATCCCATATAAAATTCAAGTAATTTCTGAGAACTTACACTGAAGCCAATGGCACACCCCTACTTATATTTCATTGCACTAATAAAAGTTTCTTTAGAATTAAAAATAAAATAAATAAAAATGTGGCAATAAACCCATTACTGAAAGCAAAATTCATTGCGAAAAACATTGATATTCATGAAATATTTTTATTTGAGGAAAAGTCACAATTGAAGAATCATTTGTGTCATAAAGTGTTAAATATCATAAGTGGCCATTCTCATTGAAATGGATCATCTTTGAGTGTTTAATAGCTGATGCCAACAGTAACAATTATGGCCGGACAGTAATCTGTTTTCCAGGCTTGAAATCCCCCCACCCCCCAGAAAAAAAGAAAATCAATACTTCTTTGATAATAAAATCGATTTTTCATCTGCCCGAACCAAACAGAAAATAAAATATTCTGAAGATATGATCAAGCAATCTGTGCATTTAGCGATGAAAATGCGATTTCAGACTCAAGCGTGACCGACCGACGGAAACGCTATTTCCAACTCAAGCGTGACCGACCGACGGAAACGCTATTTCAAACTCAAGCGTGACAGACCGACGGAAACGCTATTTCCAACTCAAGCGTGACCGACCGACGGAAACGCTATTTCAAACTCAAGCGTGACAGACCGACGGAAACGCTATTTCCAACTCAAGCGTGACCGACCGACGGAAACGCTATTTCAAACTCAAGCATGACAGACCGACGGAAACGCTATTTCAAACTCAAGCGTGACAGACCGACGGAAACGCTATTTCAAACTCAAGTGTGACCGACCGACGGAAACGCTATTTCAAACTCAAGCGTGACAGACCGACGGAAACGCTATTTCAAATACAAGCGTGAGAATTTCTTATAGAATTGTAGATACATTTGAAAAACATACAAGAAATAAAAGATGTGAGACAAGTGTTAAATTGCTGATTTTAAATATTTCATGTAATCTTGACAGACGTAATCATTTTTCAAGGCATTTGGATTATTGATGAGAATTTATTTTTCTTACTTCCGGATGTTTGCTGATCTATCCTGCATCCCTCCTCCTTCTAGCGTGTAAAAACTTTATAAAGAGAAATTAGCCTCGTCTGCATAAAACCTTTCTCTTTACACACACACACACATACACACATTGGGAGAGAGAATCAATTTGAATTTCTTTTCTATGGTACGGCATATCAGACATCTTTGAGTCATTTAATTATAATACTTATTGCGAACAATTATATACGATTAGTTGAACACAAGTTGCTATTGCTGAGAGTGAATTAAGATTAGAACTTGACATAACCGATATCATAGTTTGCAATACTACACTAATTATGAACCTCTTACAAAAACAGTGAAAGTTTTTTGTAACTTCAAGATGTTTCCTCAACTTCTTTAAGAGCATAAAGGCCATTATTTTTATTTTCATCACATCACTTTGGCTTATCTATTCTGTACCCACTAAAACAGCTTCTAAATTACAAATTAACTTCAATCATATAATTATAAAATGAGCTGATGATTCCCCAAGATTTATTTGACCTCATGATCTTTCTTTTATTTCTACAATTATTCTTTGTCTCTTCTTAAAATGTATAATATATGCGAGTACAAATAGGAATAAACAATATTTTAAGTGTTAATAGGAATAAAATTTTAAAATTATCTTTTTTGTTTTTTTAATAAACCATAATCAGAAAAATATTGTCTATTATTCAGATTTAATTGACTATTGGGTGCATTCTTCTCTGATGAGGGTCCATTAAAGATTTCTCATAATATATATATTCAGAAAATAAGTGGAAAAAGTGAGTAACCATACAGATGCAAACTAACTTCATCACTGATATTTCTTCTTCATTAATCAAAAGACTTTTTTCAAAGTGACATCTGGTGTTGATCGCTAGGTACAAAGATACATAGCAAAATAAATATGAGGAGTTTGGTTAATGAAGACGAAATATCAGTCATGTCCATGACTGACTAGATTTGCTTTTGTATCTGTTCGGTTATTCACAATTTCCCATTTTATATGATTTAATCAATATTGTTATATATATATATATATATATATGCAGCAAATCGTTTGATACACCTCGAGACAGTAATTAAAAAATTACAAAACAATAAAATTCTGTAGTCTTCAATCAGACTTACTAATATATATAGTAAGTTATGAAAATATATTTATGGCAATTAAGCTACACAGAGGTTTGTGTGTTTCATCCCCGTAGGGAATCGTCATGCTAAAATGAATTTGTGTTATTGGGTGTTTTTATATATACATGTAGTGTTTAGCTAGCTAACCAATCTGATTCTTTGTTATTCCCTCCCACGGGTTAATGTTTCCATTAGCCCTGGCAGGGCTTTTCACAAACAAAAGTTTGACTGGCTTTTACTCCCTATTCTTTTAATGTTTTTATAGGAGTAGTTCACCCTTTTTTTGTGAAAGGATCAAATTAATAGGTGACCTTATTTTAACATGTGCTTACTTGGAGTACTTTTTCTATTTCTAAGTGTTGGTTTAGTTTAGTTTATTTATTTAATTATTTTTTTTTATATATTGTTATTCTAAAGTAAAGTTTATTCTGTGTAAAGAGTTGTTTGCTATTTCATTTCTACAGTTTAATAGGTGTTGGGGTCTTTAAAGTTTAGAATCTAAAATTTCTCAGTCAGACATAATCTACACGGGTCGTCTAAATTTCTACATGTACTGGCCTTTCCACTCGATTATTGGCGAACCTCCGGTTTTTTGAGTTCCCAGTAATGGGTCGCTAGTGCTGTTTTTATTTGCTGTTTTTGTTAATAAATGTGCATTTGAAGTAATATCTGGTTTTAAAATCTAGAGAAGCTCATATCCACATAGTACTTTCTTTGGCAAATATTGTGGCTTGGTAAACAATGCTTTTGGTTAGGCATTTATTTTGTAGTGGACACAAGTTCTACAGTTACAGTTTTTTTCTTCATTATTAACTTTTTTATTTCCATTTGGGTGAGTGCAATTAGGGTTTGGGTTATTACCATTTCTAGTGGTTATATTTTTGTTTTATTTAGTTCTATTTTTTTGTTGCTATATTGATCACTTTTTTACGCATTTTTTTCCTCTACTGCTCTCATTTAGTATTTTGTTAATGTGTGTTTTAATTATCATTTATAAATTTTTGCAGCAAATGTAGGACAGTTTTAGGTTATTTTTATTTAATATTTTATGCAAGGAATAATTTTTCGAGGAAGTGTTTTTTAATGTGATTTAGGAATTTCTTGCCCAGTTTAGTTTTTAGCATCTGATTATAAGGTGGTGTATAGCATATTATATTTCTTTTTCTTCTATCTTTAATTCTATTATAATTATTGGTGTTGTGTTGCTTATATTTAATTTCGATATTATGGTACCCACTATTTTTAGATGTGTGTTGTAAATATGGTTTGACTTCTTAAATACATTTTAGTTGCTAAAGTTATTGCTAAGCCTACGTTCAGTAGAATTAGAGATCTGTTTTATGATTTATGGGGAGTATATGGACTTTGGGTTTAGGTATATTGGATAAGCGTTATCCTTTAAATATGACTCGTATGAATTTTCATTTAAGTTGAAAGTGACATCTAAAAAGTGAGTTATATTTATGTTAGCTAGTATGTCTACTCTCAGGCCTAATTTTTTCATTTCCATATGTATATATTTTTTTTAATTTTCTCCCTTGAACTTGTTGAAATGACTTATTATAGCTTGCCCATAATCTCTATATAGGCCGATATCTGTATTATCAAATATATTTGTGAGGGTATATAAAATAAATAACCCCACAACATCTGATGCATCTGCATAGTCCAGGGCATCCATGACCAAATCAAAGGAGTTTATAATTTTTGTTTTCATCCATTGGTCATTATCATTGATTAAATCTAAACTTATACATGTTTTAATGATGTGGATTTCATCCTTGGATATATCGGTATATATCTCGGCAAAATCTATGGCGATGTTGGATAGTTCTTCAGATATGGATAGATAGAAATCCACGATGTCAAATTGTATGAAGGTACATTTATTTTTATTCTCGATATTATTAAACCAAGTGATTGCTTCGTAAGTATTGACCCACTGGTTTAATTCTAGGTCTTTTTTATTTGGTTGTTAATTCTAGAAAGGATTGTTTTACTAATTCTTCCTATTTCGGGTTTGGTCGGATTTAGGGGTATTGCTAAAATTACTTTTGTAGTCTTTAAATAAGATATAGGCCTCCTTAGATTTCATTTACTAACTTTTAGTCTATTGGTGATTTATTTACTTTCAGCATTTATTATATCTATGTAGTTGCGTTTATTTATATATAGTTTTGTAGTTTTTTTGTAATGTTTCCTGTGATTAGTTTGTTATACTCTTATTTATTTATTTGATAAAAATTTCTAGTTTTCTCTGCTTTTACAAAGATTTTGTTAGAGTTGTTTATGTTTCTAACAATGTCGTGTAAATGTGTTTGGAAATTATTATGTTGTTTGTGGAACTATAAATTTGTAATTATATTTAAGAGGTCATTTTCGAAGTTAATCATGAGTTCTATCGGTTTTGCATTTTTTTAGGATTTTGAATCCGTAGGATTCCTTTGTATCTAAGTGTTCATGTTTATTAAGGAAGAAGTGTGCTCGCCATCACATTTAGCGTATTAGTTTGCCCGTTTTTTAAAATTAATTTAATAATGTATCCATGCTTGCTAGGTGTTGGGATGTTTTTATATGATGTTTCTAAGTAAACTTTTTCCAACTACTCAAGGAGCTAAGTAGTATATATATATATATATATATATATATATATATATATATATATATATATATATATATATATATATATATAGTGCAGTTCTTTCTCTTGGAAATAAAACAATCTTTGAGACTTAGGTTTTCAACAATACATAGGATTTATTTTTCTCTTATTTCATACAGCAGTCACAGTGGCCGCATTACGACCGACGAAGGCCTACTATATATATATATATATAGTGCAGTTCTTTCTCTTGGAAATAAAACAATCTTTGAGACTTAGGTTTTCAACAATACATAGGATTTATTTTTCTCTTATTTCATACAGCAGTCACAGTGGCCGCATTGATTGATATATTGGATCTTGACAGCCAATGGTGACGGGGGTCCGAGATTTGAATCATGCAATCGTCGAAACATGTGGATATCAAGAATATTTATATTATATATAAATATAGTTTTTTGACAAATAATAACAAATTTTGTAATCTTGTGATGAATTATTATTTTAAAACTCATTTTTCTACAGATCTCATCTTTTTTTGTTCTCTTAGCTTTGTAGTCATCATCAATATAACACAAAAATTGGTAGAATTCTTAAGGGTGGAAAAGAGTAATCCTTGTGGATATTTGCACAGATCTTTCTAATGTTGAACACTAAATGAAGACTGCCAGAAGACTGATCTATTCTGAGCTTAAATGAAATCACTATTCTATTCAACACTGACACTATAAAGGGAGTCTTATACCAAAAATAGACCCCTTCGTGTAGTTGACTGATGTTTCACTGGGAAAAGAAGTGAAATACTATTTTTGAAGGACTTTAAAGGCCTCCAATGGTGTCATTAACAGTTTCTGCTAATTATGACAGCTTGCCTCTTTTTTATTTTATGAAATCCATGTTTGATCCATGGATGAAGAAAGACATATTTATATATATATATATATATATATATGAATTATAGTTGAAGCAGTGAAAAATCTTTGAAAAGTTGTAATATTTTCCAAAAAAATAGACATAACAAATAACAGATTCGACTGGCCCCTATCCCAAAAATGTTTAAATGCCCTATCTAACAGCAACATTCTTGGTGAGGGGATTTGTCTGTTTTATGGCATATCAACCTCATTTGATGCTAAAAAATAAAACCAATTGTTCAATGATTAATCGCATAAGATTCATTGAATAGAAATCTTTATTTTATGCATGTCCCAAGTGAAATTGTTGGTTCATACCTTTCCCAACGATATTAGTGTATAATTTGTTTGTTTTTTTGTTTTTTTTGTATTTATCTCCCTCCCACAGCGGTAAGATGTGGCATAAGGTCAGAACGTGAGATTGAAAAGCCAGTGCACTTGAAGAACAGCACTCTGGCCTACAAAAAAATGCCTGGGCAGCCTCATTGGTATTCCCTGGTAGGGGCGCCTCAGGCGATTAGCAATAAACTAACCCTTTATCAAAGGGTGAGAAGGCAAAGCCTGCAAGGGTGGACCTCCTAGAACAGCACAGGAGGATCCCTCAGACCGGCGGAATCAAGGCCCGAAGGCCAAGACAGTACCGGTCTACGGGGTGTAGCATCTATCAAAACAGATACTACACTTTGATCCCAGCCAAACAGTGCAGCCGATCCTAATGTCTGCAACAGTATCCACTAGACCAATCATGTATCTCCTTAGTAGCAGGTGACACAGGATTTATGATTTGCAATAGAATAACAAAGTTTGGGAAGAAAGAAAAGATGAACAAATGCTCATAAACTTCTTTTAGCCAGTTTCAAATTAAAGTGAATTTCCTGAAGGTATCTAGTAGAAAATCCATTAAAAATTATTAATTCAACATTGATTTGGTTTTGCAAGAAAAATGAAGAAAAGTGGATTTCATTGAGATATAGGAAATTGTTGACAATAGAAAAAAATGTTTCTAATTTAATCTTCGTTCGTTTTACAATAAGCCTGAATTCTATATTGTCTCATAAAAAAATTCAATTCACACAAATGAAAAATAATGTTCTAAATCTTCTAAGTAATAATTGAAATCTAAAATTTGCTCTCTTCAACATTCATAATTGAAAAAAAAAAGGTTTTATTTTCAATTTATACTCTGTATTCATATAATTGTGTGACTACTTCCTGTGTGTCTGTATGTGTGTCTCTCGCCGCTACATGACTCAGACATTTTTTTTTTTAATTTACTACTTATCGATTATTGAAATGAAAAATCCAATGACGCAAAGTATACAAAATAACATTTAAAAAATCGTATTTAAAAGAAAATTACTTATGGAATTAAATCTACCAAATGCCTTTCAGTTTCTTTGTAAACAAGCCAGCCATTTTAATCTTTTGTTAATAGATAAAATAATTTTTAAAAAAATAGAACGGATTACTTTGTGACCCAATGAAATCTGAAAGGAATTCAGAAGCATTTAAACCGTCAAATAGAAAGTCATTTCTGGCTTTAAATTTTTTAGCAAATTCTTATGTATTAAAAGATTGAAAGCTATTTAATAAATAATTTATATTGAATAATTTTATAAATAGATAAATAATCAAATGACCAAACAGTACTGCAATAATTAAATATAAGTTTCAAAAATATTATTAAAAAAAATAATTTGGTAGAAACAATTAAATAGTATATAAAACAAAAGGCAAACATTCTCCCGGTCAACACCAAATAGGTGCAGCTAGTTTATTACATTATTTCTAAGACGATAAAAACGAGTAAAAAAAACAAATTTTAAATTCATTTTGGATGATTCAGTAGTAAAAATGTTATTGTTCATCATGTATGAAAAATTAGAGAAATGCAAATGTCGTCAATGTTTATTACAAAAGATGCCATTTTCACACAAATCAATCAATATAAAAGTCAGAATTCTGCTAAGATTAAATTAGAAACTTATCAAGCAATAATGTTTAATCAGTTTCTAATTTAATTTTGTTTAAAGATAATTTCGGCTAAAGATGGAGATATATTAGGAGTTTTTATTTAAATTTTATATAGAATTATTTGACTTCTACTTGCATTCAAATATTAAATTAACTTTGTTTATCTGCTTTCCACTGTGCCAAGTTAGAAACAAGATCAGTTCATGGTGGGAAATCCAGCTCCCACCAAAAGGGCAGCACTCTGGATAGGTTCAAAATTTGTCATGATCGTCCCTTTTGATATTCCCTGATGAGTGCGCTACAGGCGATCAGCAATAACCCCCCCCCCCCTCACAAAGAAGAAGGCAATGCATGGTATGGGGGTAAGGTTTCCTAGATACCAACTAGAACAAATACTAACTTTGATTCCTATAAGGCCCGAATGTTAACATTGCCATGGTGACTTGATTTATCAATTCTGGAGCAGCATCAACAAATTGCGTTCAATGTTGTAACCGTGTGTGTATATAAGAAAAGTTTTAAAATTCTTTGAAGCAGTAAAGTAACACCAGAAAAACACCTTGAAACTAATCATGGCAACGTTAAGATAAAGTTTTTCTTTTATTTATAAATTTCTAAGAGGAACATTTTATGAGGGCAATGCAGCATCAAATAACATCTCAATAAATGCTTTCACACAATGCCTGTACACCAAACAAGCTTTGTTCTACTGATGTATTCTCTCTTGTTTATATGATCTTATTTACATTGTCTTGTCAAGACGAACAAAGAAAGTATGTATCATTTGGATTATTCTGATGACTCTTCTTATCAGGGTTGTTATTTTTACAACGCTTTGACCGATGTAACCTCTGACCTTTTTCACGTGCATCTCTTTCTGAAATCATGAATCTGTGTCAAACTCTGGAACCTATAAGGAACTTCGAACTGAGCCCTTTATTTGATGCACTGGGGTAGATTGTTCTCGTTCCGTCAGCCATGAGCAGATAGAAGTGCGAAGTAATTATTTTATTTTTTAATTATTATCGTCTGTTAAGAGGATTGAACTTTCAACCTCCAGAAGACTGTCACGTAGCATTAATTGTGATCCAATGCGTTTATCTGTTACACGAGTCCAAATAATACAAATAATCATTCCAAAGCATAACAGAGGAAGTATGTTTCCATTAAAAGACCGAGCAACCCCAAAAACTATTAAGAAAAAACATTTCCATCAAGTGCATCAAGAACGATACAATTCAGTTTGTGAATGCAGATCCGTTTCCCAAAAAAACGGTAGATGAGACCGAAAAGGTCAAATTCAACAATCGATTAGGATCAAATCTTTCAATATGGAGTATTTGTGTAATCTCTGCCATTTCTTTGTTTCTTGACAAACTTAACATTTACCTAAAAGAAAGTGTACTGTGTGCTTGGAGGAAATAAAACACGATTAACAAACAATGGAATAGATGTAGATAAGCTAAGAGCCAGAGGTGCATGACTCCCCTACTTTTTATTTCTTTCTTTCTTTATTTATTTATTTTATTTTTTTTTATTTTAAATCAAATTTTTTTAAATACGATTTTGAAATCTAAATTTATTCAATAGATTTTTAAATAACTATTTTAAATAGATTATTTAATAATTACTTGGTTTTAATTTTTTTTAACTTTTACAAATCAGGCTTATTCATAGTAACACACACACACACACACACACAATTTGATCAGATAATTTTATAAATAGAGATTATGAAAAATAATAAGCTGAGAAAAAACTGGGTTAAATATTTGAAATGAAAGACCTAAAATGTCTTAAAATCCGTCAATTTAAACACTTCTATCAGTAAAAGAAAAAAATATATGGGTTTTATTTCCAAGAAAACCAGAATCAATAAATAATGGTTTCCTAAAAATAATTTCTCTTTAAATTTATTTTATTTCTAATATCACTCTCATACAAGTTGGAAGCCAAATTGCATTTCTAAAACTTTTCAGGATTGGTCAAAGTAAGATTATTCTTTCTTTTATTTATTTGTTGGTTTTCAATCAATATTGAAATAACTGATGTTTTTTATCATTATTCTGCTCTGTCAATATAATTTACAACCCAATTTTAAATTGTTCGAAAACACATACATTACACTTGATAAATCATACATTTTTCTGCCTTCTGAATAAATTCAAAAATCCGAAACTGTTTATAAAGAGCGATTTTTTTTCTTCTTCACATGTATCCTTATATTTCAATGGCCACTTTCTTTTGTCCATCAGTTGATCGGTCACATTCCAGATTTATTATCATTCTCATCACTAAATGCACAGACTGAATGCATACATCTTATTTTAGATGCATTCTCCATGGGAGGTTTTGTCAGTTGATCTGTCTATTTACTTGACTCCTCACAAGGGCTAAGTTAGACACAAGGTCAGTTTTTGATATAGAGAAAATATCCAGCTCCCAAAAGGAGCAGTCTAGATTGGGACAAAAATAAAAAAAATTGCTTCAGTTTAGAAGGATCTCTCCTTCACTGACTAAAAACAAAACAAAAAGATACAGTATAGTATAGAACAGATACTACACTTTGCTTCTAGCCAAAATCAATTGCATTCAAGGTTGAAATAACATTTTCGTTGATCCGTGTGAAATTGCATTTCTTTTTAGATACGTTCATGCATCTCAATAAAAAGGTATGTATATCTGTTGGTCTATCATGCTAAAGTTTGAAATAGAATTTTTAGATGTTTTAAAATCTCTATTTAATGATATATCCGTTTGGTCTATCATGCTAAAGTTTGAAATAGAATTTTTAGATGTTTTAAAATCTCTATTCAATGATATATCCGTTCGGTCTGTCATGCTAAAGTTTGAAATAGCATTTGCACAGTTTGAATAAATACACCTTAAGAAACCCATTCTTTTTTTTTTTTACTGTTGGTTAGGACTGGTAGAGAAAACTAATTATTACAGCATTATATATTTTTTTCACTTCTCATTCGATCAGCTTTTTCCTAAAATACCAATCAAATTTTTTTCTAAAGGAAAAAAAGTCAGTGATTTTCGTTTATCCCTAAAAGTTGTACTTTTTTATTTTATTCCAATATCATCCGATTCATTTTAAGTTGCATTGAAAAAAAAAAAAAGTTATTTCATTGAATCTTTTTTTTCTATTTTAAGATAATCTTTTCTATTGACATCCATTATAATATGTAAATGTCCTATTTAGAATGCACACACTTTCATTTACTTCCATCATTCAGGATTAACATGGAGTTAAAATCAAATTAAAATATATTAAACTCAGTTCAATGAGATAATAGTGGTGCAATCGAAAAATACTTTTTTTTTTCTGTTATTAGAACTCGTAAATATATGTGACCTCCTGATGAAATGATGAAAATATTTAATTGTTCCTATAGAATACACACTTTTTTTAATATGTTTGTGATTTTAAAAATCAATAGTTTTGTGCAATTTTATAATTGCTTATTACTTCATCCATATCACTTTTTAACTGGCTGTACTTAACTGGTGTTGCCCAGGATTCACCAATGTAATATTAAATTACTTTTTTTAATTGTTTGAACATTTTTAAAGTTAAAGAATTAAAAAAAATATTTTTATTGTTTATTTAAATATATATTAGATTAATACTAAATTTGAAATAATAAGAAGCTTTACATACATACATACATACAGACAGACAGGTGGGATTTATATATTAGATTAATACTAAATTTGAAATAATAAATATATATTGGATTAATACTAAATTTGAAATAATAAATATATATTAGATTAATACTAAATTTGAAATAATAAATATATATTAGATTAATACTAAATTTGAAATAATAAATATATATTAGATTAATACTAAATTTGAAATAATAAATATATATTGGATTAATACTAAATTTGAAATAATAAATATATATTAGATTAATACTAAATTTGAAATAATAAATATATATCAGATTAATACTAAATTTGAAATAATAAATATATATTGGATTAATACTAAATTTGAAATAATAAATATATATTAGATTAATACTAAATTTGAAATAATAAATATTAGATTAATACTAAATTTGAAATAATAAATATATATTAGATTAATACTAAATTTGAAATAATAAATATATATTAGATTAATACTAAATTTGAAATAATAAATATATATTAGATTAATACTAAATTTGAAATAATAAATATATATTAGATTAATACTAAATTTGAAATAATAAATATATATTAGATTAATACTAAATTTGAAATAATAAATATATATTAGATTAATACTAAATTTGAAATAATGTGTGAGTCACTTATAGGCAAGAAACACACACACACAGAAACACGCGGAGTGCATCACAACAAATTTAAAGAGGTGGGAAAAGTTATCCTGTAAGGGAGCTAACATTCAAGTGAAAAATTCAGAGTTATGTCCTTCACATTCTTTTACTTATTCAGAAGAAACAGAATCATGACAAAGCTTTTTAAATCATTATTTAAATGTCTCCATTGTAACAACATTCCCTGCTGGAATAGATTTTTTTTTCAAAGAAACCTAAGGTAAATACATTATTTTCTTACATGGTAGATATTGGCTAGTCAGAACTAAATATCAATAAGTCAGATATATTGCTTTCAGAGTTTGACTTTGAAAGTCTGACAAGATAACTTTATATATTACAAAAAAAAAACATGTATTTATTTTTCAGAGAGTTGTATTTTGTAAAAAAACAGTATTTGGTAAATGTGTCTGAACATTTCTTCACCAAGCAGTAGCATAAAACAATTTTGTTTGATTTCTAAAACTGAGTTCACAGACTTTAAGGAAGAACATTTGAAAATATAGAAAATATAGTCGAGGAACAAGTTTAGTTTAGTGGTTTTGTTTTACGGCATATCAACCTTTTTGTGTTATTTAATGCCGAATCAGGTAATTTTGGTAAAAGTTTTTATGCTTCAAGTTCTTTATATCTTCAAATATTTATTCATGGTGTTTGGTTTGGTTGTTTTATAGAGGAAAAATGTTTTTGTTTTTAGCTTTGCAGAACATGATTGAGTTTTGCAAAGGGAAAGGAAAAAACAATAACATCAATGTTTGGTGCATTTTAAGTCAGGAAGCCAGTATCTTCAGAAAGCCTGATCTGGTAGCACCAGTCGTTGAGGAATCAAATAAAACTAAAGTTGATTGCTAACAAATATAAAACAATCTGTATTACAGAAACAGATTTGCCTGTAGAAAGTGCTTTAAAAAAAGAGGGGGGGGGGGGAGAAGGGGGGGGGGAGAAGAGGAAAATACAGTGAAAAGAGAAGAGGAAAATACAGAGTGAAAAGAGAAGAGGAAAATACAGAGTGAAAAGAGAAGAGGAAAATACAGAGTGAAAAGAGAAGAGGAAAATACAGAGTGAAAAGAGAAGAGGAAAATACAGAGTGAAAAGAGAAGAGGAAAATACAGAGTGAAAAGAGAAGAGGAAAATAGGAGAATAATAAAGAGGAAGGGATAGAAAGGAAAAAGAGAAGAATGGGATGAGGTGGAGGAGGGCAACAGGTGAAAGGGGGAAATGTAAAGAGTATTGGAGAAACCCTGAAAGCATCCAAAATTGATAAGAAATTGAAATCAATTGAAAGGAAAGATTCACTTAATTTTGTTTGAAGGAAATGGAATATTACATGCGCATACACAAAAACGAGGCATACCACATTGAGTTTTACTCATTCTCTTTGATGATAAGAAGCGGATAATTTTATGACAGATCGCCAAAATAGAATCAGCTATACAGACAAGTTTTAAAGCAAGATTTGGGCTTTAAAAAATAAAATATCCAGTTTAAACATGTAGGACAAAACTACTTTGGAATTGGAACATCAATCATAGAGATAAAAATGTTTTCCCTCTTAAACACATATAAAAATAGCTTTATATTGATTTACTCCTCTCCAGGAGTTAGGCACAAGACCAGTTTTTATCTTACTCCCACAAGTAAGATGTGACCCATTTCAATGGCATCACTTACAAAAAATGTAAAATCATAAGCAAATAATTATACTATTCGTTCTACTATTTATTTATAATGCATCTTCTGACACCTTTTATTTTAAGCATCTCTTATTCCAATCTGGTTTTATGGATAATATTTACACCATTAAACCAAGTCTTTTCAAAATGTTGCAGCGTCAATAATATGATCAACTTTTAACTAAGTAAACCATGGAACAATGATTTCCCTTAAGAATAAAATACAAACGTTTCGGTGTTGCTTACTTGCCATAAATATATTTTTATATTACTATTAGACTACTCATGCATTCAGCACAGTTGAAGTGATTACTGAAACAATATATATATATATATATATATATATATATATATATATATATATATATATATATAAAAACTGTGTTTCTCGCTTTATTGCAGATCATAATATTGTTAATAACTTCAATGATATAAATCGCACAAGTTTGAAATTTTGCACACTGAAAGAGTGCTCCTAAGTAGGTAAGATACCAAAATATTTTGCAAATCTATACAATATTTCTAAAGTTATAGACATTTATGCATTTGTTAGCCACTTTCACTGTTTCTCGCAGGTTTGTAAAAATGCCCCAAAATCGACGTTTGAATGCTACTGAAAAGCAAAGGGTTGTAGCTGGCCTTGCAGAAGGACTGACACTTCTGGATTTAGCCAAGGAACTGGGAAGGGATAAGAGAACCTTGGTTTCTTTTGTGGAGAAGCCCAACACTGCACCAAGGAAAGATAAGGAGCATTTCCCCTTGCGATATGCGAAAAATATGCAGACAGATCATTAGGGAACCAAATGGCACTAGCGCCTCCATTTTTGGCAAAGCTGGCGTTGTTCTGATGTCCAGGAAGACCAGATGCAGTGTCTTGAATAAGATGGCCAGGAACGTGAAGACCATTTCCAGGCCTCCCTTAAACAAAACCCATAAGGGAAAACGCATTGCGTGGGCAGAAAAGGCATGAAAACGGACTTTCAACAGGTTCTATTCACAGATGAAGCTAGAGCCACACTTGATGGTCCGGATGGATGGGCTAAAGTTTGGAGTCCTACCGGAGCTGCTATCTCACATCGCGTTTGTCACGAACAAGGTGGCGGGGGAGTTATGTTTTGGGCTGGTATCATAGGTGATAAATTAATTGGACCTTTCCGAGTGCCAGAAGGTGTTTGTTTGTTTGTTTTGTTTTACGGCATATCAACCTTTTCCAGGTTATGTAATGCCGAATCAAGTAGTATTTTTAAAAAATACTTTGCAAAGTAAACAAAATTCTTTAGACAAAAAAAAATATATAGTATTTTGAAAACATTCGTTAAACGTTTTTCTTTTTTTAACGGCATATCATCCTTTCTCAGTTCATTTAATGCCAAATCAAGCTGGATTTATATGTCTCTAGGTAATTATATCTTTTTATATAGCTCAACAGCTTTTAAGAAGTTCAGTATAGTCTCTACTTTATTTTTCTTAAACAGTTCCTTCATTGTACCTGCTCTGTAGAAAGTTTCTCTTTTAGGACCAGATCAATGCATTCAATAAGAATATGCTTGATGGTGTAGGTAGTCTGGCATACAAAGCATATTGGTTGCTCTTTGTCTTCAAGTAAGTAGGAATGTGTAATCCTTGTGTGACCTATGTGAAGTCTGGATAACACTACTTCTTCCTTTCGGCTTTTTCGTGAGCTTTTTTTCCATTCTCCTATTGTAGCTTTGATCGCTAGGAGTTTGTTGTGTGTATTGTTACTCCAACGTTGTTGTCTTTGTTGTTGGATATATTTGTTGATTTTCATTTTAAAATCTGTAAATGGAATCTTAAAATTGGTCTCCGCGGCCATGCCTAATGCAGACCTGGCTTCCCTATCAGCCTGGTCGTTTTCTCTGATTCCGATATGACTTGGGATCCAACACAGCAAAATTTCATTGTCTTTTGATAAATATTCAATCCTGCATAGCAACTTGGTTACCAATGGATTGTCAAATTTCCTATTTTTAAGGGATATCAGTACAGACAAAGAGTCTGAAAAGATAATAAATCTATTTTTCTTGGATTTCAGAATGAAATCAAGCGCCGCATCGACAGCATATGCTTCTGCATTAAATATGGAAGTGTCATTTGGGAGACGCTTCTTATTTATATTATTGTTGTATACTGCAGCACATCCTGTTGCTTCATGCTTCGATCCATCTGTGAAGATGTACCTATGTCTTGGATAGGTGTCTTGGATTTTCTTCAATTCCTCATGGAAGCCAGAAGGTGTGAAACTCACAAGCCAAGCATACATATCGTTCTTAGATGAGCATTTGTCACCTTGGATGGACGACCTGCCTTTACCTCGTCTACGTAAACTGATTTTTATGCACGACAATGCTCCATCTCATGCAGCAAAGGCTACCACTACCTTCCTCGCATCTATGGGCATCAAGAGATAAGGTTTAATGACTTGGCCGCCTTGTTCTCCTGACTTAAACCCAATTGAGCAGCTCTGGTCAATTTTAAAGAGGAAGGTTTATGAAGGAGGACAACAATTTACATCAAAAGATGTCCTCTGGAATAAAATTGTTGATGTTGCTAGTAGCATAACACCTTCCCAAAGCAACAGAGTGACTTCATCTGTTAATGGGAGACTGCAGATGGTAATTTCAAGAAATGGGAGATTTGTTGATAAATGATTCAATTTTGTGGTGCATATCTGGTGATTTCTTCCTTACATTCCATTCATATTGTTACTTATGATGTAAATGATTAAAATAATTAACCCTGCTAAGTCAAATTTTGTTATCACCTATGGACTGTATTTTAACAAACCTGCAATAAAGCGAGAAACAGTGAAAGTGGCTAACAAATGCATAAATGTCTATAACTTTAGAAATATAGTATAGATTTGCAAAATATTTTTGTATCTTACCTACTTAGAATCACTCTTTCAGTTTGCAAAATTTCAAGCTTGTGCGATTTATATTATTGAAGTTATTAACAATATTATGATCTGCAATAAAGCGAGAAACAGTTTATATAAGTTATGAAAATATATTTATGGCAATTAAGCTACACAGAGGCTCTCGCGTTTCATCCCTGGGGGGAATCTTCAGGTTATATATATATATATATATACACACACACACACTTAACAAATATGGTCGAACTTATCGACCGAAATATCTTGGTCCAGCTTTGATGATGTGTTTGTGTCCTTAAATAGGGCACCAAAAATAAGTTTTGCCATGGAAATCTACTGAAAAGTGCCATCTCTTTTTTATGTTAACAAGAAAGCTAAAAGAGTAAACAAGTAACAGAAAAGTAAACATAAAGAGTAAAAAGACCCTAAAATAATGGTAGAAGAGATCCAGGGAAAGCACAGCACGAAAAAAGAAAATGCCATTAACATCACGGTCAAATACTGTCTTGACAAAATGGTAAAAATAATTAACCTTATTAAGAAACTCATTACTAAAATTTCAAGAGACATACAGAAATATATATATTTATTATTATTATTGACTATTCCTATAATTAGCATTGTTATTACTACAATTACCATTGTAATTAGAACTATTATGATTATTATACTTACCATTGTTACGATTATAATTTTTATTATCTTAACGATTGGAGGAACTAATACAATTCATGTACATGTACGTTTCTTTTATTTCCTGTAAAAATTAAAAATGTTTGTAAAATTAAGTGAAAGATGTTGATGCTTTCACTGAACTTCTATTCGTGAAATTAGTAAAAGGCGCTGAAAGGAGATATATTGGAATCCATATATAAAAAAAATTAGAAAAAATTAATTCCTAATAGTCTCTGAATCGATCGTATGCCTGACTATTGTTGCCCTTGAATTCTAGGAACTGTAATAATAAATAATGTAAAACTATTTATTAATTTATTATTCATATATATATATATATATATATATATATATATATATATAGGCCTTTTGAGTTTTGTTTGACAGTTTGCTAATATGCCTGCTGAATTTGGCATTTAGATATTAATGACTTTTGTATTGGGGTTCGAATTGTGTGACCAGCAGGGATTATCTCCTCATATACTGATGATTGCAGGTTTGGCATGAAACATGTGTATATGGGTCAATTTGGAAATAATATTTAGATATTATTTAATTGTTATATATATATATATATATATATATATATATATATATATATATATATGAATGAATGGTGAAAACCTGTCTGATTATTTTCAAATTCAGAAAAATGTCCATTATGAAAGAGTTACCAAATTGCATCGAATATTATATATATATATATATATATATATATAATTTAATACTTGTTTATAAATATTATTATTAGACCCCCTTTAAGTAAAATTAAAATTGATCACTGTTGAGAGATATTTTAAAATAGACATTCACTTAACTACAAAGTAAGGTCGTCGAGTCCTCTAGTCTGTCATAATGTTTATGCTGTAATGCCATAAATATAACATAAAACCTCCATACCATGTGGTAAATTGAAATGGCCATTAAGGTAAGGTGAAAGCGTGCAGATACAAAGGTGGTTCTGTGAAACGGGTCCGCGACTCATGACCGTCTGGAATTATCACTATCCTACACTGAAGAGAGCAATAAGCTCGAAACGATATCGCATGTAAGTAAATACACTTTAATATTTGTTATGTATATATATATATATATATATATAAGTGACAGGATTATAAAAAAAAATCTTCACTACAAATCTGTGTCATGAACATCATTAAAAAACGAAATGGCTTTGATGGCAGTCAAGACCATCATTTATGATTCATAGACGTGTCAGCTTAAAAGAATTTACACGATGATAAAAATGATTTTTAACATGAATGACTGCAACTGTAAAATGGCAGTTTTATAAATGAAAGCCGACAGAAGATTAATAAAGATAATCAAATTTACAAGCATTCATTTCAGAGAAACATAAAACATTTCATTTTTTCCACCTAATTTTCTCTTCATATAAAGTCAGGATTTAAATAACACTGATATGAGAAAATAGTTTAAGCCATTTAAATATAATTGGCATAAAGTAATTCTTTAACAAAAACAGGAAAATCACAAAAAAGAAAAATCATATTTGTTTCTTGAAAACTTTAAGAATTAGAGATGTAACTTTTAAAAATTACTGAGATAGAAAATTGATAAAATTTGTTTCATATGAGAATAGAAAAGGTTAAATAGGTTAACAGGTGGGTGTAGGAGGCTACAAAAAGGGAAGTGAATATAGTGACTGTTGTAATAAAAATATAAATTTCGATTAATAGTTATTCATCAGCAATGAAAAAAATGTATTACTAATATCAGCGAAAATTGTGGCTGATAGCATAATTGACTTATCTTGAATTTACATTTGCTGCTGAAAGGAAAGATTGTTTTCCTCGCAAAACTATTTTGGGCAGGAAAAGTTATATTTGCAAAGAAATTAAATCTCATCAAAATAACATGCACCAACATTGAATGAAAGAAGTCTGAAGTAGGAAATCCGGTGGACTTAAATTTATATATTAGACTAGCACCACAGATCTTACATTATGCCAGATTTCATGTCTCTGGGCAGTAATTGTCAGATGTTGCTTATGTAAACATGCACAATGATGCATGTTTAGTTGGGTGCAGTGCAGGCAAACGACAGATCGGTGATGGGAAAAACATCTAACTAGATTTGACCATCCAGACAATTGGAGGTCATTTTGAAAAAATAATGCCCTCTTAAAAACGAGGTTTCATGCTGAGAATGACAGCCGCTTGAGATCACACAATTTATATCCAATTCAACTGATAGACCCCTGGTCAGTCAGTTTTTATGTCCAGTGATTAAACAGCCTATCATTCTTCAAGTGGTCTGTGCGTGGTCCAAACAGAACTGTAATTTGATATATATATATATATATATATATATATATTAGCAAATATATGCTCCCTCCGGTTGAATATTTTTACTAGCCATAATGAACGAACATATACTAAACTGATCCCCAAAAGAGGAGGTAATGACAGAGGATGGCATCATAACAAACGCCCCCACCCCTAAAAAGGAGGAGTTTATGCCTGGGAGGATGATATGACAACAGGACAGATGATATACTAACCTTTCCCAAACGGAGAAGATAATCACGGAGAGGATGGTATGAGGAACGAACGTATCCCAACAAAAATCAAGTAATACATGGGAGGATCACCCCATAAAAGAAGAAGGTAATGCATGCTAATATGGTAACATGGCAACAGAACAGGTAGTTCACTACTCCCAACCCTCACCCCTAAAAAGAGAAGGTAGTCCCTGGGAAGATGGTCTCATGACAACAGGCCAGATACTACATTACCGCCTCCCACAAAGAAGGATTACCCCCACCTCCTTTAAATGGAAGAGATAATTCCTGGGAAGACAGTCGTATGACAACGGAACCGATACTACACTACCCACCCCCATTAAAAGATAATACGATAATAGATTAAATCATTTTCTTTTTACATTCATTTAAAAATGTCTAACCATAATCTTTATAGTCCCTGGGCTTTTTGGCTAGGATCAAAGTATAGTATCTGTTCTCAGCATCGCAGTGACATCAGACGTTTTACTATCGACGAAAATAGTGCGTATATATAAGAAAATATGACAATGCAAAATTACAACTGCATACTACAGAGTATTAATTTATTAGAAGCTGTTTATAAAATAAATATGCAAATTAAGAATACCTAAATGTTTGTGGGTGTTTACAGTTTACTATATATACGATATTACAAAATATGTTTGTATCATAAAATTAAATAAGCACAACTTGTTTTAATGTTAATATAGTTAGGATAGATGGAAAAAACTTTTGCATTTATTCATATATATATATATATATATATATATATTCTGAGCAAAACAAAAGAGGGAGATTTGATGTTTGAGTCAGCTGGCGAGAAGGTTGTAGGCTTTGCTCGTCAGGGAGGGGTTTTGTTGTTTTGTATTTGTTTGGGAGTGACTGTTGTTCTGATTGCAAGTCTGTCATTTGATAGAGAAACCCAGTTTTATTTGAAAAATAACACATTATTAGTTGTAATTTTATTGGGAAGAAAAATGCATTTGTTACGGCGGTGATCGAGACCATATACTTGACATTACGACCAGTGTCAAAATCAAGCACCAAATTTGGGTGGAGACAATGAGCAGACGATAACGACCTGTGCCGTGAACGCACAGAAAACCAAGTTCACAGTTTGGAGTTCAGTTCTTATTTGAATAATATATATATGTTCTTCTATTAGTTTTTAACCCAGTTATGCTTGTTGACATGCATGGAGCCCACCAGGAAATTTGATAAAAATATTATAGATTAAATATTTTCAAGTTGTTCAGTTGCCAGAGGTTAATTAATGTGTAAAAGAAAAAGAATACATGTCAGTGGGTGTAATGTAATTCATTGCCAAAAATGTGTTAAAACGATTTTTTATTAAACATTGTTTTATTGTTTTTCCTGTTATTAATGAGAGAATTACCTATAAAATAACAATTTCATACTTGACTTTATAAACTGTTAGGAATTAGTTTTGAAAGGAAAGGTATTCATGTATATTCAAATCTAACTTTTATTACTCAATATCAGTAACACAAGTCTTGAGAATATTAAAAATTCTATTTTTGGTTTCCTTATCATAAAAAGAAAGAAAAAATAATAGAAAATTGTTTTTCCGAAAGCAACAACTACACTCATAGTTATTAATCCTAAGCTGAAATTGATTAAGACAACACAAAATCACTAATGGAAAATCTTATAGCATCGTATATTTTAAATGGTATTTTTGAAAGATTTCAAACTGGTCGAGAAAAACTTCATGGTTTATTTTTTTTTATGAAAGGGGAACAATAATTATGCCAATCAATTTTTTTGATAAGGAAAGAAAAATAGTATCTTTACTTCTTAGAAAAAAGTAATTATTAAAATGAAGACATAATTTTATATTTTTGTGTGTGTTTAACAAATGAACACAAATAAAATCTAATTAGATATCACAAACTAGCCTAGTTTCGAGTGTAAAAACGGGTAAATATAGTGAAATTCCCTTCAATTTCAACTTGCAATATTTTATTTATTTTTTAAGTTATTCTGATAAAATTTGGAAGTAAACAAAAGTCAACATTTTTTCTTTATAAATGTATAATTCGTTCTCTTGTGTCATTAATAGTTTTTTCCTCAGGTTACTTCAAGTTCGGTTTCTATTTTCAGTGGTGGCTAATTAATTAATGAAACGTAATAGGATTTTTTAAAATTTTGTTTTAGCTTATGTTATTGCATTTTTGATTTCAATAAATATTCAATTAATAATAATTTAACATGTAATTATCAAAGTTACATTGACGAGAGAAACACACATACACAAAATTGTCTCTTAATTTTATTAGTAAATTCGAATGAAACAAGATGGTACAAGTTTGTTGACCGGCTTAGTTCTGTTGTTGGCATTCTTGCAGGAGGGACCACATGAAGGTTGCCAACATCCCTAAGTGAAAGTGGTACTATGGAACCAACTGGATTCGAACTTGGCACACCAAGGTAATCACTTTGTGTCGTTATCCACTTAACCACCTTCACCTTCCTTTAATTTTATTAATATAGATTATTTTTATTGAAGATATTACACACAAAGTCATTTTAATAAGATTTTTGGTATAATTCTGTTAACAATAATCATTTTCAAACAGTGTATCTGGAGATATTGTCATCAATGTATGGAAGAGGTTATACAAAATAAAATAAAAAGAAATTCCTACAATGTTCGATATATTGATGACACCATCTACAAAGACTTCTTTTTTTTCAATTCAGTTCAATTAATTTGGAAAAAACAAACAAACACGCATTCTTCAGTTGCAATGTAGGGAAAGGATGGTACAAATTTATACAGAAGAGGATACAGTAGCCCAGCATCTGTCCAAATTCACCTTGAATTGCTGCATTGTTGGCATACTTATTACCTCTCTTTGAAGTCTATTTCAAGGTCCAGGGATCCTGATTGAGATAGCGTCCTCCTCCCATTCAATCGAAATTGGCCAAAATGAGATCACTGCGTAATCGTCAGCGCTCAAGGGAGAAAATGTTAAGTTTCTTGAGTCGACTTTCATAAGGCAGATCCCATAGACCATCCGAGTAGCCAGTCTGTCAACTCTCTCCAGATGCTGGATATCACATATTAGATATAGAGCAGAGGCTTGGACACCATATTCTAACAGTGGTAACAGCGGTCTGACGAGGGAGACAAAGTTGGAGAAATATTTCAGGAGGGAGTCTGCAGAAAGAACGTCGAATGAGAAATAGAGTGCTCCTTGCTTTATTTGCAGGAGAAGTCGACCAGAAGGCCGACATCTTTTGTCTCGTTCGCCTCCTTAAGCAGAGCCGTGTCACTGCTGAAAAAATGATTACTGTTAATAGAATTGTACCCACTGTTTAAATGGGTTTGAACATTATTCCAACATTTATTTTCAATCTAATAACATTTTAGCATAAACAATTTTTTGGGTTTAATTTTACAATCCCTCTGCAGTCATTTAATTCGTCTTTTTTTTTTATAACATGTTAACTCTTATAGTGTTATTTAATGCTAAAACAATACATATTGTAAACAATTAGTTGAATACAAGTTGGTATTTTACTCATAGCTAGAGGTGGATTGTTAATTCATAAATTTCCCAATGGTATTAGTTCATAAATAAACAATAGATCCAATCCGATTTAAATTTGGCATAGTTCAATCGCATAGTCTGCTACGGTAGCTATTATGCCAATCATGGACTTCCCCTCTGCAGTTTCATGCTATGTTCAAGATTTTTTAATAACAATTTCGTTTGTGTAATAACACTTAAGATAAAGATTTTAAACTTTCAACAATAATTTTTTTTTTTTTTTCTTTTTATTGTTTATGGTAATTACGTTATGGAAAAGAAGAAAGAGTAAATCAGTGAAAGATGCAATGCAAAGTTATGGTAAAATTATACAATATTCTTTGCTAATTGTAATTGATGGCATTGAAGAAAGTGTCCTGGAAAGTAAGTTCAAACATAGGCAGGTTAAAAATGTCAATTGCTAAGAGAGGAAATATAGAAAAGAATTTACATTTCCAAAGATATGATCTATATTGCTTGTATTAAAGTAAAAGGATTATTTATCTCTTAAGAGTTTAAAATGGAAAAGACCATTTATTTTTGTTCTTGCCTTCCATGCCATCTTACTGCATTCTTATCTCAATCAAGTATTGATTGAACATTTTTCAACTTTATTATTATTTATAATGTTCAGATTCGTTTTCTCATCTTCACCTGTCGAACTCAAGATAAATCGTGGAAATTTGAACCAAACATTTTATAAAAGTCTTGGAGATACATTGTTCGCCTTCCATTTTTCAGACCTTGTGACATTCTTTCAGTTAATTTGTTAAATCGTCTTGCTGTCTTTGCTCAGGATTGAACTCAAAACCACAGATAACCAGCACACTTTATCCAACGCCATAGTCATGTTGACAATGCATCTTTGGAAAATGAAATGCGAACTGCGGAACACCCAGAATTCTAATAAAAGGCTTGATTTTTTTTTTAAATCCATGACGGTTTTGGAGTTTAACACTAGGCACCTGAAGAACGCTGGATGACAAAACAGCTAAAACATTGTGATAGCAATCAAGATGAGGAAACCATTATCAATAATGTAAATTACTCATCCCCAAAATAAAAACAAATTGTATTTTATTAGTTTAATAAAACCTTATTAAAAAGCTAACACCGTTCTTATTCCAACTTATTCAGCTCATCAAAATAAAACATGGAAGCTAGTTTGACTCGATCTGGATATCAAATGTGAGTATACTGTGGATTTGCCTCGATAAGTCCAACCTCAATTTCAAATATATAAAATTAAGCCAGTCGGATTTTAGCCTTTTGCCATTGACGGCTTCTGTGTTAAAAATTATTACTACATTCTAAACAGTCATTTTATTTTGTTAAACGTTAGTCTAGAAAATTTAAATGTAACTTGATTCAATTCCTTCTAGAAAATAATCAATCTGTTCAGAATTATTTTCGTATAGATGCCATTTTTTTAAAGAAAGGTAAATCTGTATTTGTCCAATTCAGACTTACTTCTCTTTGTTTCAAAGAGAAAAATAATATTTTGGAAAAAAGGTTACATAACTGATTTTGTCCATTACAAATTTCCTTTCTTTTCCTTGGAACAAAAACATAAAATTTAAGAAAAAAGAAAATGGCATAGGTTTAAAAAACAGTGATCCAACATGTTCCAGCATGAAAAGAAGATGTTAAACCGAATATGATGATGATGAATATAAATTACAAGTAAATACAATATTGAACAACACTGGGTAGAAAGAGCTAGTAGTGTATAACTTGGACATGTTTTAACTTTAGTTTCATAATAGTTGAATAGAACTTTGCTAAAAAGAGGTTTTGGGGGTTTTCTTTTTTTAAAAGGTTAACTGTAAAGACGAAGGATGGGGGGAAATAACAACAACAGTATGGCGTCGTATTTGAAATTTTCGCTCCACTTTGAAAACAAGGAAGTAAATATCTACCAGAGACTTCTCCACTTAGTTTTTATAAATGTTAGTGGTTTGGCTTCAGACTAGCGATCTGTCCCTTAAAAATATTCTTGCTCCGAAAACAGTGAAAAGTATGCTAAATTCAAATGTTTATGAATGTGATCGATCATTTTGCCTTATATATCTCAGACTAAGGTACTCCCATGTCCTGAGTCACAATAAGCAATATCAACATGATTGAAGAAAATAAGGTTTACTGGTTCGTTTTTTTTGTTTTGTTTTGTTATTTTAAGACAATTATTGGAAAAGGGTTGCTTATAAAATGCATGGATGAATTTGTTGAGCAGCATACCAACATCTACATGAGTCATGAGTTAAAAAAAAAAGAATAAAAAAAGAAAAAAAAAAGAAAAAAGTTAAAAGAAAAAAACTGGTTTTAGTTTTTTTTTTCTCTCTTCATTACCCCTACCCCCCACCCCACCCCGAGAAAAATGTCCTTTTGTTTTTTCAGGTTTTACCTTTTAATTATTTATAGAGAATTTGTTTGACAAGGAGGAGGAAAAAGAGGAAGTGAGGTTACTAAAGGAAAGTCAATTTGCTGTATTTGTTGAAAACCACAATTTTTATTTAAATAGTTTAATTGACAATAGAATTAATTCTTCTGTTAAATGTTTTAGCTCGCCTTTTATGACATATCAACTGCTTTTTTGTTTCCAATAGGTATTGTTTCAGCATTAAATAACACTGAAACAATACCTATTGGAAACTATTCCTTGTAAGTGATTCATTAAATGTAATTTGTTATTTAACCCATAATGGGGTGGGATGGTCATTCTATACATTTCCCAATGGTATAATAGCATAAGTGAATACAATAAATCGATTAGGATTTTAACTCAGTTTAGCCACTTCCATAATCCGTGTCAGCATTCCTTACATCAATCATGCCAACAAACCTATTGAATATGGTATTCCACAACATTTTATTCTATTTATTCTTGAAAATAATTATGTGGAAGACAAGCCGCTTTCTATATGAAACAAAAGAATTTAATGTTGACATTAATGAATGTTCAATTGCTGTAGAAACACTTTAAAGGATAATGAGTCCTCTCAAAATAATGGCAATAACTTCATTTTTCACTTAAAAAAAGTATAAAACATTAAATTGAACTACAAACGAACTAGTTAATGTTAATTACACATTTAAGGCATAAATGTCACCGACTTGAAAAAATAAAAAAATAAAATAACGTTTCGATGACCTCTAGACATTTTTTTTGTTTTGTTGGTTATATTTTCACACATTCTCTTTGAAAGACTATACAATTTAAAAGAATAAATTTTCACAGAATGTCAGACATTTTTCGACGAAATGCCAACTGCCATCCTATCAATTGGAGAGTCTTTTATAATCAATGGAAAGTCCTTTCAATGAAAACATCCACCCTCCTTAATTAGTCATATTCACCACAACAGATCATACACATAACATGGTCTACAAAACAGGTGATAAATGTTTAGAATGGATCTCTATAATACTTGTGTACTTTCGTTGGTACGTACGTTAACACCTTTAACGGCCATTTTAAGAAATGAGATTGATAAAGATGTAATTATGGACAATCTGGTGTTACTGTGTGCCAAAATTTAGATTTTACTTATTTCAAAATGAATTGTTTCAAAATCGAATAAAACGTCATCGGTTTCTGTCATTGTCGACTTAAATGCCACTAGTTTCATTTATTTAAAAGATATAGGCAGCAATTTTTTTTATGGTAAGAAAGAGGCTATTTATGTTGAAAAGATTTAAATTGGTCAACAAATGAATTAAGACGTTTATTTATGTAGTTGACAAGTATTTTTACAGTAATAAAAGACAGTAGGTAAGTCACCATGTACTTTCCATGGGATGCTTCTACTTATAAAATTTTTTGTTGATTTTCATTTAACCGCACTGCCATGAGCAAATAATCTGCAATATATATTGAACGTCTTCACATATGAAATGCATAAAAATGGCACCATATCAGATCTAAACAAGAGTCATATCACCTACATACCAACTACCATAGGTTTTTTGCCATCAGGAAATGGGAAGGAGGTTATTTGTCCCTCACTCCCCAATCAACATTTCTTAACGACGATAGAATTTTTTTGTAACATTTAAAAAAAAAAAAAAAGCATGAAAGGCAATACATGATATTTCTTACTAGAAACATTTGCCACTTTATTTTATAAGTTACTATAACCTATGACCTGATTGGTCAACGTCGGGGCATTGTACATTAATGTATACATTTAAGTCGTTTATTTATTTACATCTGCTTTTTTTTTTTTTTTTTTTTAATAATTCATGTCATCTTTTACTCTCTTTCTCTTACACTATTGCTTCCAGACTCCCTCTATACCCTCTTCCCACCACTTCTCATCTCACTATCTAAAACATTCAATGTGCAAACAAACAAGATTTTCAGAGGTTCATTATTATGTATAGATTAAGTAATGTAACGCGTAGAAATTTTTTTAATAATTGTTCACCCATCCCACACTGACGAACTGTCACTAGCATCTGTAGAAAAATTAGACCAGGGACATTTCAGTGGTCAGTAATTGTTAATTATTATGAACAGATATTTTAGTATGAAATATTGACCTTAGGTAGAAAGAGGTGTCACAAATTGACCAACTTTCAAAATATTCTCAGAAGGAGCATACATGATGTCTCTTTATATCTACCCAAAAGAAAATGCTGGGATGGATACAACAGGTTAACACCTACTAAGATCCATTTTTTTTTTTTTTTTTTAAACATCTTTTCAAGAAGTTTACCCACTCTATAAATCAGTAAGAGGAATAGTATGATTTGGTCACATGATGCCCCCCCCCCCCCCCGGGTTAGAGAAAAAAATCCGTTCTTTTTATTAAGGAGACAAATTTATGAACAATTTTATTTCTGCTTTATCACTAACCAAAATTCAAGATACTATCTTACTTCTGTGAACATACATATATCATTTTTACCTGCAGACACTTCACCACTTTTATATGAATAAAAATAGGGATAAAATGATCTGACGTAATGGAAAATGAAAAAGGAAAGGCAAAAAATATATTATTCATGTATTCATCAACGTTTCGTCTTTATTGTAAGACTTTCTTAGGATGAAGAAAAATGAAGAAAAATCATATAAACATAAATTTGATTTTCCCGCAATCTACGAGCTGGGTGACCAGTTGGGAATACAGGGTGGTGTATGTGCTCTCCGCTTATCTTAGCATTGTTTCGAGTCATCCTGGATTTCTCCTTGCCACTGGAATCAAGCAGTGCCGACTCAGGAGAGGTGTGGTCGTAGATTGTGTAACCCTGGCTTCACAATTATAAGCACAGCTACCCTTATAGGGGGTATCCATTGTCTCTGAGAACTCAATGGTGGTCATGTGTGCAATATCCAAGTCATATAAAATTATAACATTACGGAAAAAAAAAGGAAAAAAAAGACATTGATTTTACATAGCTTAATATTTTACCATTTAGTTTTTTCTCCTTTCTTTCGTGTATTCAGTACTGGTCTTTTAGTTACCTTTTCAGACCTTTAATCTCTCTACCCTCTTTCCTGACCAGACTTTTAAACTTGCTTCTTTGCCATTTCACAGTGTTGATTCTCCCCCCCCCCTTCTGTTCTCTATTTTTTCCCCTTATGTTATGGGAATATATGTATTTATGTTTATATACATGGGCGATGGTGACTGAGTTGTTTAAGATGTCTAATCAGAATTTGTAATACTTTAATCAGAAAGTCTTTGGTTCAAAGACAGCATGTGTTATTAGATGTAACCCTCATGGCACCTTGGCAAGTGTCTGTAAACAATATGGCATGGGTTAACTTGTTTATGTAATTGAGTATGATGAAACTGCACAGAAGCTATCTGATTTCATGCAATGTATTAGGCTATTTAATTATGATTATAGAACTTTTTCTGTGATAGCGAAAGTAGAATCTGTTATCTTTTTTTTTTTAAATGCAAGTATTGTATCGAAGTAAAAATGCTGGTATTGTGACAATCGTAATCCAAATAAGAGTTTTTAATTAATGTGAAGGATAAAGTTTGGTTGAAACAGTGGTGACCTCAATGTTAATTAATGTGTTTATCAGAAACCTGAACAACAAATGGATGACTGAAAGCTATTTAAACATTCTAACCCATATCCTACGTTTTCAATATATCAAATATCAATCAGAAAGAGACAAAACAACATCAGAATGTTAATGGATGCAAACGCACGAAGCAATAACAGTATTTTCAATGAAAAGACGAGATTTGAAAAAACAGATTCACAAGAAACAACTAATTAGAGACAAAGATATTTTGAAAGCTAATAATATAAGGATGTTGATACCAGCAACTGGGAAAATCATGCAAATGACAAGATACAACTGGTAAAAATCACATTTCTAAGCCAGTAAATCTAAACAACAAGATCAGAAAAATAGAGAAAGAAAACAAAGAAATGGAGTAGGTGGAGAATAAACGAGGCAGGAATTACTAAAAGATTCCTCCTAGAATTACATGTCTGGAATGCAGAAGAAGGTGTAATCTTTTCACGTTGGAATTCAATTTTGCCATTTCACTAAGAATAAAATCTATATTTTCTGCTTCTGCAATAGCTTTTCATATCTTTTGTAGGTTAAGATTTTCAGATCAACCACTAAAATGGTTTGATTCTAGCTATTTGAATAGATATCTGATAGAATATGTAAAATTAAAATAAGAAAACTAGTGGAAAATTGTATTTAAAGAAAAATCAAAAAAAAATCAGCAAGAGTTGGCATAATGTTAGGAAATCATTAAAGGGTGCATCTGTTTCTCGAAGGATAAAGATTTTTTTTGTTTCTTCCAAGCCATGTAGTAAATCTGCTTTACGCAGTAAACAAATTAAAGAAAAATCCAAAGTTACCCAAGATCCAAAATTGATGAAGTGAAAATCAGTCGTCCTTGACTTTAACGGATTGCCACAATATGACTTTTGCTAATGGTCAGGTGATCTTTCAGTGGTGAAATCTCTCTCTCTCTCTCTCTCTATATATATATATATATATATATATATATAAGACATTCACCTGTTTGTATCTGTAACTAAAAATCTAAAGCTAGAATATTTAGACGAAGAATATATATATATATATATATATATATATAATGGAAAGGCTCCCTTTCCATTGGTTACTACACCGAGATGTATGTAATTTCTCCACTTACCCATGATCCTCATCTTATAATAATACTGAGTGTTTAGCAAAGAGGCAATAAGCACCATTTTTTGTGTCTTTGATATTACTCGACTGGCCCATCTGGCATAATGTTGAGTGTTCACGAATGGGCTGGGAGACCGAAGTTCAATCCGCAGTAGAGTCATACCAAAGATTTAAAAAAAAGAAAATGGTACTTAATACCTCCTTGCTTAACATTCAGCATTATAAGGTGATGATCAATAAGTGGAGCAATTGAGGAAAAGGAGTGGCGCCCTTCCCTACATCTCTGAATAAAAATAATAAAAAATGGAGCTTTTGGTCACTCGACTACGGTTGATCCATTTATTTAACAATAAACAAAATATGGCAACATCATATGAGCATTTCAAAGTTATAATCAACAAAACAAGAAAATATTTTAAAGGTTTTAATTTCTAAGTTGCTGATACTATTTTAAATATAATACATTTTAAATTATTTAGTTCTCGCGAAGCTTTCTATTAACAATTAGATACTGTTTTTTTATAATAATTTTGCATATACTACATAAACAATGGCGGATAAGTGGTGACTCTTTAGTAAAAAAAAAAAAAAAAAAAAAAAAAGAAGAAGTTTATTTCTACACCACCCCGTTTTTTTTTTTTTTTTTTTTTTTTTTTACAAGCAAGTCACCGGACATAAAGGCCACTCGAGGTTAATGGTTTGTGTTAGGTGGATGGTGAGACTAACACCATGAGGATTGCAGTTAGACCCAATGGAAGCCAATCCATTGTATGATAGCATTAGCTAACTAAAGAGATGACAGTTTAGAGTATTTGTTATCACCGTGGGGGTGGGAGGGGGGTGATAACAAATACTCTAAAAAAAAAAAAAAATAAAAAAAAAACGGTTTCACACTTTAAAGATATGTCCTTAATTTTTTTTTTTCGGTTAATTGATGACTACTAACTATGATGTAGAAAGTTATATACTTATTTAGTCAATTCCACAACAATCAGCCGCCCTTTGTAATGTCATACTCATAGGATTTTTAATTATCTCTTCCTTATGCAAGTAGTCATGGGGAAAGATTGTCCCACGTGATCATCTCTTTGCTTCTGTCTTGCAAACTATTTTTTCTTAACTCACTATTTCAAAAATCCATTTCCTTATAACATGATCTGCCTGGTCAATTTAGTCACGTCAAATTATTATCCTTGGCAGTTTATTGTTAAAAAATAGCGTCTGACCGTGGCCACCGAGAGTTACTACAGGCCGGTTGGCTAGAAAATGACGTCACTGACTTCCGTGTCAAAACAAGGACCGTAGTAATAACAATAAGAAGGCATTTCGACTTCTCCATTCACTAAATAATCCATCAAAATTCAGGAAATCAACCAATTTTAATGAAATTTTCAGGATTTATTAATTAATGATCACGGAATATAATAAATCCATTACTTTATTATAAAGCTTGGTGCAAATGTATTATTTCTTGTAAACAAAAAACACCTTTACTAAAGTTATTCAAAATATCAAAACATGTTGACCATACGATATTGTAAATATTTAAAACAAAGCATTAGAAAACTTTAAAAATTGCATGTAAAAAAAAGAAAAGAAAAGAACCCGATTCGATTCATCTTGAAACTGATCTTTATCCAATATAAATTTAAAGAAAATAATAATTCACGATCAAATACTTCAAAAAACTGAATTATGAATTACCATTATTTAAACTTCTAACCCAATCAACCGTAAGTAATTCAGACTTTGAAATTTGTTTAAAAATTATACAAAAAAAAGTTCAATGTTAACTGTCTGTTTAATAATGGAATCACCAACTCCTATCTTGCTATTAAGAGATAGGTACGTGCAAAATCAAAGGCCGATCCCCAAAATGTAAAAACATTTTGACCCTCCCTTCACTTAAAAATTCACCAAAATTCAGGAAATCAACCAATTTTAATGAAATTTTCAATATTTATTAATAAACAAGCACAGGAAATATAGTGAAACATTTTTTTAAAATCTTAGTGAAAATATATTATTTTTTTAAAAATAAAATACACCTTTACTAAACGTATATTTTTATATATATATAAAAAAAATCCATGATTTTTTTAAAATGAAAATAAGATCTGTATATGTTTTAAATATTTAAAAAAAAAAACTATTTCGTATATATTACGGAAAATGCCCCTACACTCTTGTTAATAAAATCAGTATAACTCGAAGAATTAACGATATTATCATTGAATAAAGCATTGTTTAATTAATATTTTTTGTGAAAATTTTGATTAAATATGATGTTATTATTTCATTTATTTAATCTACAAAAGTAGAGAAAAGATAAACTATGCTACACTTAAGACATCGAAAAAAAGTAATAAAAAAAAATGGAACACTACTTTTTTATCAAATAATGAATAAGTAATTCAGACTTGATTTTTTATATAATTAAAACAAAATTCAAACTTACTACACTATATTTAGTCGGTGTAAACATTATTACGTGTATCCATATTTGCAGTAATTATTTCTCTTTTGGAAATCCAAACATATGCAGTAGGCATTTTAACTTTGTGAATTATGAAATGAAATTTTAAAAAGCGCGAAATTATTTTAAAATTGGTTGATTTCCTGAATTTTGATTCCATTATTAAACAAACACTTAACATTGAAATTTTTTTTTGTATAATTTTTAAACAAATTTCAAAGTCTGAATTACTTACGGTTGATTGGGTTAGAAGTTTAAATAATGGTAATTCATAATTCAGTTTTTTGCAGTATTTGATCGTGAATTATTATTTTCTTTAAATTTATATTGAATAAAGATCAATTTCAAGATGAATCGAATCGTGTTCTTTTCTTTTTTACATGCAATTTTTAAAGTTGTCTAATGCTTTGTTTTAAATATTTACAATATCGTATGGTCAACATGTTTTGATATTTTGAATAACTTTAGTAAAGGTGTTTTTTGTTTACAAGAAATAATACATTTGCACCAAGCTTTATAATAAAGTAATGGATTTATTATATTCCGTGATTATTAATTAATAAATCCTGAAAATTTCATTAAAATTGGTTGATTTCCTGAATTTTGATGGATTATTTAGTAAATGGAGAAGTCGAAATGCCTTCTTATTGTTATTACTACGGTCCTTGTTTTGACACGGAAGTCAGTGACGTCAGAGGGGGGCAGGAAGTTAGTTGCTTGGCCTGTAGTAACTCTCGGTGGCCACGGTCTGACTCATTAAAGATTCGTTCCATTCATAGGGATAAAAAACATTTTTTTAAATTAAATTGTAAGTAAAAAAGTAAAAACAAAAAGAACTACTCGTTATTGTGTAAAAAAAGTCATATTTCAAGTTTTAGTGAAGACAAACAAGTCTTAATTTAAAACAAATTTCTTTTACTCTGTAACATATTCAAGATGTAGTTGGGACAATTGAATCAGTTTTCTTTCTTTTCATAGAAAACGAAAACGTATAAAAGAAGAGTGACAACCTGATAAGGAATAAATAGATCAACCAAATCATTGTGCAAATTGATATAAATTTTTTTTAAAAAGACAAGATTCAATGTTGAACCTTCTTTAATCTTGACCCTATCAAAATAATTGGGACACATCCAGAATTTTCCGTGCTTTCTAATACAGATTCGTTGTACGTTTCCGAGAAGCGTACTGGCATGTATGGGTCAGAAAGCATTTTGAGTAAATGAGATTATTCAAGCTCGTTCATCTGCCGATAATAAAGTCTGCATAAGAAGAGGCCCACACAGTAATTAGTAAAATTTACATGACTGAACAACAGCAGGTAATATATGTGTGCAAAGGAATCTGTTTATTCCGTTGTTCATCCTTCAGGTGAGTAAAATTGTCACACTTTCAATTTCAGATATACTGACAAACGTTGTCGAAAGAAACGAACACCTTATAAAAGTTAAGGTTTTGTTTTACCAACTTTTCCAGTGATCTAACAATCTTTCTCAATCCTTGAGATAAAGAATAAAGGAAACATCCAAATGTAATCATGTTATCTATCATCATCATTATCCAAGCTTTTGACTTGCATAAGTCATCACCATTTATAAAGGATATCTTGTGGAAAGAGATGTACAATTTGAAGGATGAAATAATATATCTACTTTTTTTTTCTAAATAAGGATGCCAATTGGGAATTTAAAAAATTACGAAATAATGCATAGTTTACTTACAACATTAAAGTAATAAAATGTATTTTGTATTGAAACGCAAACACTATACCCCCACATATTAAATAAAAGGTTCAGTTCGAAATTGTGTAAAGATTCCAGAGTACGGTAGTAAGATCCGCAAGCCGACATGTGAAAATATCCAAGATGAGAAGAATATACAAATGTATTTATTTTAAAAATTTAAGTTTGTTAGTTAAAACATTTGCATTTTCATGATTAAAAAGAACCATTATGAAATGTCCACTTTCAACAACGTTTGTTATATGACAAGAAATTCAACCTCTCAGAATCGTGATAGCAGACCTTGGACAAACAAAAGACTCAGTATACTTTCAAATAGAGCCATATAAATAATCAATTGTACTTAGCTCTATTATTATTATATATAACATCAAAATCAACTTCAAAATCGGAAGTGATCCGAATCAAGAACGTAGACTTTGTATCCAACAGTATAAAATCGTTCAGTGTATTTAAAAACTTCTGAGGAATGGATGAACCATGAAATTGCAGTAAAGTATCAATATATGCCACACACACGTTTTTATTTTCTAAAATAAAAAAAATCTTGCTTTCCTTCTACTGTCTCTATAATCTTAATATTCCCTTTTCGATAATTGTCTTGCATTTTTACCAAGAAATATAATAAACATTCTCTTTAAGCTAATGTCTCATTTATTTTTAATTTCGAGTTGTCTTCAACAAATAAATAGTAAAAATAATATATTTCGCTTCTGTCAGCTCAGCTGATGTCTCCCTACCAAGGCAATCCATAATATGAATCACCTTGTTCCTTGCTTGGTATCTGCAAACATCCAAGTCAAATACACAAGATTCTACCCTTATTATCTGTCTTCATCTCTCTCCCTTTTTCTCTCCTGTAACTTCGTAAATATAATGAAATCCTCCCCTTACTTTGTTTTCTATTTCTCTTTATTGTTTTCCCACCTGTCTCATGTCTATGCCATTTTTCTAATAACTGTAAAATAATATTTCTGAAGTCTTTTGATAATAAAGATGAAATATTAAACATCTCACCATATGAATTAAGTTTATTGCATTGTTTTGATCTATTTACACCCTACACACACACACACACACACACATATATATATATATATATATATATATACACACACACACACACACACGTGTGTGTAATTTATTTTTTAACTTTATTATACTCAAATTCAACTATTCATAGGAAAAGCATTTTACCTAAATACTAGATGTGATGCCCCCTATGAGGAGCTACACAGACACATATTTTAAAAATATAATTATTCATGAAAATGTCCTTGGATCATATATATATATATATATATATATATATATATATATATATATTATATATATATATACACACACACACACACACACACACACACACACACACACATTATAAGAGTAGACTTGGTAATAAAGATTTCACAGCAGTTTCACACCTATGGAAATTTTGATTTATGTGTCTACACTGGTTAAGTTCAAATATACTTTATTTCTGATATGTGAAAAGTGTTCTATATCAGTGGCGACATGTCTATAGCATAAAACTTCCATTTACCATAGAGTTTGCATTTCTGTGGGTATTTATGATTGTAATGTGAAAGTGTTAAAGTAATAAAATAACTGCATATTTCATAGTTCAACATAGATGATGGCTTTGTCCCAAAAGACACTTGGCTTGCTGTGTATGTGTACATACATACATATGTGTGTGTGTATGTGTGTATGCATGTATGTGAACTTACCAGAACAAGTTAAATGTCTTGGGTTGATTTATTTTTTCCATATTTTGTTCATGATATTCCAGCATATGTTTAGAAACGCATTCTAAAACAAAATCTCTTGGCAATAAGCCAAAATTTCCCAGCTAAATTATAAATTATGTGATGCCCAACAGAACGGTAACTGTTCAGATAAATATAAATAGGTTCATGCAATATATTGTGGTTTGCTTTTCACACAAGAAAAGAGTCACAAAGATTTAAATACAATTGTTGCGCACTCATCTACAGAATGAAGAATGAAACAAAACCTTATTTCAAAATAAAAGTAATAAAAGTTGAATAGTGTAATCTGATAATGAAAAGAAAAATATATACATTGAAAAATTTTTTTCTTTTTTTTTTTTACTAATGAGTCAGCACTGGTCAAGGCTAAAAACCACTGTAGGATAAGAATTAATGAGATGGATAGATTATCAGTTGAATGATGAGGATTGAAAATAATGAATGGCATGAGTAAAATTTGATTACTTATGAGAACGGTTTCTGACAGGGGTTTATTGATATTTGATTTAAAGATGATTATGTTGTAGCCCTCAGGAGAGCAATCTTGTGGTAACATGTTCCACAGATGAGAAATTATTTTCAGTTCAATTTAAAAAAAGTGTTTTTAATTAGACCATTTTAAATTCACATGAAATAACTTTTTTTAATATTTATAGACTTCTAAGAAGTTTCTTTCACATACCCATCAGTTAAATCCAAAAACAAATATAACAGTACTTTGACATTGTCTAAGTATATGGTGGCAAGTAAAAAAAAAAAAATTGAACCAGTCCAAATGTTATACCATTTCAGCATAGTATTCTATAAATTCTTGGTCCGAAGATCCTTTTCAGGTCAGACCTCACAATGGTAAGCCCGGTTTTCACCTGGAAATGGCATCATTTTCACCAGAAAAGGAGTGATTATAGAAGAATAGTGCTCTTTATCCATATTCCAGGCAACTGATGTTTGACGTGTCCAAACCATTAGAGGCGTCTCTATAAGCGATGATAACTAAACCAATTAATGGTGCCATATGATGTGACTTTTAGAAAAGTATTACAATAAAAACTTCATTTTTTTCCATGAATATTTTGAAAGCAATGTTTAAGAATTATAATAAAAAGGTATAAACACAAAGGAGAAACAAACTTTTTTTTACATTACCAAAATGATGAAACCTTTGAAAGATGTAAAACTTACCTAAAAAGAGAAGAAAAATGCATATTTAGAATATTAAAATAAAACTCTTACAATAATTTTAGTTATTACAATGTTACATATTACTCGAGGCAATATCAGTGCAAACACTAAAGCCCCCCCCCCACTCTAGAAGACTACTCTTTATAAAAAAAAAACGAAGTGTTATATAATATATATAGGATTAGCAAGTCTAAAGAAAAGACTTAAGTAGAGTATAATTGGACAAGTATTAAACTAACCCTGAAGATAAGGGCGGTTAAGTCAAATTTATAACATTATATACTCAAAATACTGCAGGTATCAAATCAGCTCAATGTAAGAACTTTCAGGTCAAACAGAGCTATTGTAAAGTAAATTGAAATAAATAAATTTATTATAACATTATTTATATCAGTTCCATGAATTCAACATCAACAAAATCTTCTGGCATACAATCGTTTCTAAGACAAAATAATTTTTTTAATAATTCCAATAAGTCACTTCTGCAGCACCAATTCCATAACATCACGAATAGAAGCCAAACAAAACATCAACATTATTCATCTTTAAAACGCACAGTTATCATAGGAAAAGACATGTATACAGATATTAATCATAAAAAGAAAGATGATAAAAAAAAGATAAGATATAAGTAAATAAATGATTGTACGCCAGAAAATTTTGTTTATGTTGAATTTATGAAACCGATATAAAGGTTATAAATTTATTTATTTCAATTTACTCTCTCTCTCTCTCTTATATATATATATATATATATATATATATATATATATATATATATATGTCTGTGTGTGCATGTTCCAAGAGGAAATAGTGGTTTCCACTTAAGCATAAAGTAACGATCTTCTGTAAAAGGAATTGAATTCTCTATGGTGCCAATATCGTAAAAAGTAAACAAATGAATACAAAAAAAATTGCAAAAAAAAACAACATATTTCTTCTATTTATACACGGAGGCAGGTTAGCTAAAAGGTTAGGCTGTCAGACTGTCCGGGGTTTGAATCACTGGTTTGATTCACTCACTGTGTCTAGCCACATTGACGAGTCTTAAAAGACGAAACACGTATTTGTGGGATGACTATGTATGTTTAGAAGAATTTTTTTTTTCTTTTTCTGAAGAAACAGTTCCTTTCCAAGATCAGAAAATTCAAAGTTCAAAAAATAGATTCGGTCAAAACACTCACAAAAAAAAATTCCACATACACATACAGGAATGCAGTTAATTATTCGTATTATTCAAACATTAAGTATATGCCATGTGAAAAAAACCCCCATTTTTTTCAAGTATCTTTATAAATAAAAGTAAATTGTCAACTTGTTTTAATTTCATCAGCATTTGTGTTTGAATAGAAATTACAAGTTTCTGCATAGAATTAAAATCAAAAACCACCAAAGCAGACAATTTTACAATATCGTAATTTTTATTTATTTTTTTATTTATTTATTTATTTTTCTCCCCACACATTCTTTGAAATTATTCACTTTCTACAGATCTTAAAAAAATTTAAATATTTAATTGAATCATGTCTAATGATGACCATCAATGTTTCTTTTTTTATTCTCTTCAATTTTTTAAAAATATTTTTCTCAGGGGAGTATAAATTTAAAAAAATACAAAACAAAATCATTGAAAACAAGCTACAATAAAACATGAAAACAAAGAAAACTTAATATTATTTCTTCATGTTCATAGTTTATAAAATACCATAACTATTGTAAATGAATCGCTGCACATGATTATTTGAACACAGATGGATAGTGTTAATTGATCACAATATATCCAAAAAGATATCCAAAAAGATCTGAACTCAACATAGAAAATTCCATAGTCTGTAATGCTATCCACTAGACCAGGCATTATACCCTACATTCACTTTTGATTTTTAAAAAAATCGAAAAGACTAGCTGAATATACAGAAACAACAAAATTAAGAAAATAAAAGCAAATTAATCCTCTAACCATGAAATACCTTAAATATGTTGATGCTATATTAACATATTTGGTATCAACCTATTTTCTTCAAAATCAACTTATTCTTTAATGTGTTAAAAACATTTTTTACATACATAAAACGTATGAATATCGCATTCAGTGAAACAAAGTGACAGTTTCAACGAAGAGAATATTTTCCAGAGTGAAATTTAAAAAAAAACAAACTTTTCTACACATGGAGTTAAATAAAGTTCGCAAGAGAAAAATGTTTGGCATGGAATCAAATTGGAAAGAAACTTTCTAGCTCATTGAGATTAATTAGATGATTGGCGATCAAATCTAAAATAATGCCATAAAGAACATGGCAATTTACCTTCAACTTTTACAACCATTAATGAAAAATATATATATATATATATATATATATATATATATATATATATATATATATATTTTATTTACCTATGTCTGATGATTGTAAGAGAAATATTTTATATGCAATTGTTTTGGTAAAAATTCACAAAATGAAAATCAACACTATTTAATATTCCAAATTCTTTTTTACATCATTAAAGAAGATATGAAATCTGAAACCATTTATGTGAAGTTGAAATTTTTCTTCTTTTTTGATATAGTTTTTATTATTGTTGTTAAATAACTCAATATCATATATACTAGAGGTGGACTAGTGTTAAAGCTGGTAATGTAATAAATGCAATATTTGCTACGTAAAAACCATTTCCATTTATCTTATATATAAAATAAAGTCGCCCCCCCCCCCCTTTACTGTTAGCAATTATAGACTTAATACCAAAATCTTAATATGCTACACATTTCCGCAAACCACCTAGAGCACTTCTTAATGCGTGTTTCACAAACATGTCTACATTTTTTCTACATACCAATATTATTACATTTAATCTGATGTATCTGCTTTTCCAAAACACATCTACCATAAAGACTGTAGCAAACACTTTCACTCCCTATTCATTTTCTGCTCACATGTAAATTTTTGACACCGGGTCCTTTCTTAATATAAGGGAAATTATTTTAAAACACTCCCAAAACAACCACATTATTTCATTTTAACCTCCTTATCCTCTTTTACATAAGATACAGACGTCCAAAGCAAAATAATTGCTCCCTTCCTAAGAATACAGGAATACCTGAATTTATAGTTCCATCGTTACTAATTACTTTTTCTTATAGTTTGTAAACCTATTCCGGAATATAGATGTACTTAAAAACGAACAGATGATCAATTTCAATTAAAAAAACCTCTACATTATTCTTTCCCACATAAGTTTCCTGTTTTCGAACTGACTTTCCTTTTTCCATAAATAATTTTATTAATAAAAAGTCATACCAACATTAAATAATCTTTTCAACACACATATGCCAACATATCTGCAATTAACTGTAATTTTACTGAATTTATTTTGTAACGCACAAGTCAAAAAACAGCATTTGTTTCTTTGGCTTTGTCTATTAGCTTCACATATTCTTACACTTACTATTTTTATTGAAAAACAGTCACATCACACTAAAATAATCTTTCTTTTTTCCATTTGGTTTGTCGTTTTCTTAATGCTTGTAATTATTTGAATTCATTTATTTATGAAACTTGAGCGATTTTTATTCAACATTTATAAAAGAAAAACAACATAACTTATGTAAGCATTATCTTTTTCATTCTCACAACTTAAAATTTGAGCGATTTTTGTTCCAAACTTCTTAAATTACAAAAAATTCAGTGCATTTCATTCAAAATTAAACTACTTCCATTAACATTCATGAGAATCAAAACATGCCTGCTAAGACTTCAGACTCACACAAAAAAAAAAAATACCGTTATTTGTTTCACACAATTATTCTATATTCAATAGCCCAGAATTATGCTGTTTACTTTTCAGTATGTCTATTTACCTCTTGCAGGAAATCCATGTGGCAAAAAATAACCTAAGCCTAAGTCTGTGTGGTAAATAAACAACTTCTGCATGAATATAATTTTATTTACAAATTTCATAAAACAAATTAATATTACTGACATAAGTGTATTTGCTTTAAAACAATTTGTGATAATCGAATGTGTGACCTATTTGTGTTAACACAATTTGCAATCCATTATTTATGGATAAGTCCTATTTTGATCACATAAATTACTTACAGTGAAATGACGACTTTGTAATACTAATTTGTTTAATGAAATTTATGGTTACAATTGTATTAATGCATAAGTTATTTTTCTGCAACACAGACTTAGGCTTACGTGGTTTATAAAAGTTAAATCATTCTTTTCTATTTCACCCGGTCAACGCCGGGACACAGATCCTGCTAGTTGGATATAAATTTTAGAAATTAAGAAAACAAAAGGTTTCTTTTTAGACATTGTTTAATGAATTTTATGTGTGTGTGGTGGGGGGATATGATTAAATAAATGTACTGACCTGTATAGAGATTGAACTTGGATACTTGTGTTTAATAATCCCTTTCAGCTATTCCATTCTTTCTACTACTACTACTTGTCCCATTCGCCCTTCATATTCATCTGTTACAGAATGATGGATGGAGAGAAAGAAACACCCATCTCATAATTATGGTTATTGACTTTTTTGATTAAGGTATATATTCGACAGCAAACCTTTTATGCACATTTTTATTAAACATGGTAAAGATCATTGCGAGTATCGCCGTCTCACTAATCTTTCGCATACCTGCACAAGCTTTAAACATAAAAATAAATGTAGTTTACGCTATTTGAGAACAATTGGTTTCTTTATAATGGCTATGGTGCAAGCTGAAACAGAGAGCAGCCTTCATACAATTCCTGTATGACATAAGTTCCAAGAAAGTTTTATGACACACAAAAGTCTTGTGATGCGATTCTTAGTGGGTTTATTTTTCATGAAAATGTGCATAGACTTTATTTTTGTCCTATTCAGAGTACTATTTTTGTGGAGCTGGATATCCTCCACATTAAAAAATGATCTTGTGTCTTACTTTACCCTCGTGGGGATAAAAAAGGAAATAGATATTGCTCTTAGACTTTAGAAATATATATTTCAAGCAGTTTTCATTGCACATGGTTGACATTCTGCATATTAGAGTTGTTGATCATTCTTTAAAAACTGCTACCAAACTTCTGAAAGTAATGGTGTAAGGTAAATACAATGTTTCTAAAAGTCACAATGCCTGGAATAAACAAATAAAATTGCAGACAACATAAGGTTTAAAAATGACTTTCATAAGTCAATCTAACACAATCCATTAGCTTAGGGCCCAAGGACCCATCTCGTTCAGATAAGCACACAAACCCAACTGACCTCTGTCAGGATATATATATATATATATATAGATATTGGTGTCCTTTATGGTAGACCACCCAGACATCCACTTGAAAAGGCTAATCTGCTTTATTACTAAATATAAAATCCTACTGACCAGGTAGGGCCCAGTATCTGGACGTACATTACTTTTTTCAAATACTTTAAGTGGTTTCATCTGTCAGCTTAGAAAGGCAATAACTTTCCCCCAAGTGGAAAAACCAAATTCTGGGTGGTCAAATCTCAATCCATACATATTTCCCCATTTCTTAGGTGGTTCTTTTTCTTTTAGTTAAATGTTTCTCACTCGCTGGTGCGCACTCCGTAGCATGCATCTATGCACCCCATTAAACATACTGCCTCATGCATGTTTACATGCTCATCAAGTTGTTAATGTAAAAATAATAATGGTGACACTATGCACCACATGATGTTCTTTGCTGGAATTATCACAAATATTCTACTGAATGAATCATCTAGAAGGTTTCACCAATAAAATAATTATGTAAATTATGTGTATTTACACAAATCAATCAACTTAAAACAATTATTAATGCACAAAAAAAATTTGCCTGTCAAATTTGCTGTATTTAACCTATTGCTCTGAAAATTCAGTTTTATTTTACTTATAGTGCTTATAAACATACATCTGGAATCATATGAGCATTAGATACTGAGAAATGAATAAAAGTATTCAGTCTGATGGGTGTACAAATAATTTTGCCATTGACGAATACACACACACACACAACCATATCTATCTTTTCTAATATCCGCTCTGGATTTGATTCAAATCTTCCTTGGAATGCAGTATTTTTTTTCTAAGAATGAACTAATTTAATTACTTTATCTCAAATTCATCAAAGAGTGAAATAAAGAGAGAAACACACACACACACGCATCCAGAAATGTACTGATACATAGAAAAGCCTATGCATTGACATGCAAGTAATATTTCTAAAAGATTACAGAAAAATGTAAAAAAAAAAATGGATGGAATAAATCCGGCTTTTTAATACATTAATAATATCTGAGGTTAATTGGAATTATTTTCAGTTTAATTTGATGATCCAGAGATTATGCATGCGTTGGTGTCTTCATCTGTCACTTAATGAGTGGATTTGTAGCCTTAATATTCGAGTGGAAGTCTTTTTAGTTGTGACTTTTTGTAAGCTATTTTTTTTCCATAAAAAGGTTAGTTTAAGTGCAATCCAAGGAAATAATGGAATCGAAGTATTTACATAATTTAATAAAGGGGGTTCAATAATTTAGAGTTCATAGATCTATGCAAGTGTCTTATGCCCAATGAACCATTTTCAAGAGTTCATTTTTTCATATTATGGTGTAACAAGTACTGCTATTTAAGTCACTTTTTTTATTCATAAAGACTTTATAGTTATGATACATCAAAACAGTTCGTGGATGACTAATTATGCCCCGTTTCGTGGGTTGAGCACTGTGGTAAATGAAATCGCCAAACACCATTAGCGATAACGCAAAACTATTTATCAACCACTGAAGAGTGCTCTCTTCATCTTTACAATGTTTATATGAACATTAAGATTCCGCTTACTCATGGCGGATGGCCGAAACGTTAGAATTGCAGACTGTCAACAAAACAGTCTAGTTTTAGTCTTGGCTTGAAGTGCTTGCTGTCTGTGAATGACGTATATATTACAGGCAAGTTCAAGAAAAAAGTAAAAATAAAAACTACGGAATTTTCGGTTTCATATTTTTTAATTATTTTCTCGACATTGCAAGCAATATTCCAAATATCAAGGATCCAAAATTGGTGTATGATCCATCTCTAGCATTTTCGTTCTTTAAGATTGTCATTACAAGGTGTTTTGTTGTTATTCACAATATCTAATTCATTGTTTTAGTCTTATTTTAGTGAGAAAAAAAGTGCAATTTAATGTGATTCATTAAAGTTTTTATTCAACTATTTTTATTCGTTGAAAACGTTTAAGATATTAGGGTCTATGTTAAATGCGATTTTGTTCATATTAGTTTTTTTATACAGATTGCTTCAAGGATTTTTAATCATTACCTTTGTGTATCATTTTTTTGTAATGAGATTAGAAATAAATAAAACAAATTAAATAAATTACAGATTATATTGTATCTTTTCCCCACAAAAATAAAAGATTAAAACAATGAATTAAATATTCCAAATAACAAAATACCCCCTGATGACAACTGAAGATTGAAAGTACGAGAAATAGACCATACGCTACGCTACGCCACCCCCTACTCCGAAGATTGATTGCAGAGTCGAGAAAATTATAGAAATACAAAAAAAACCCAAAGAAAACTGTACTGTTTAATCAACTTTGCCTGGATAACCATTTGCTGCCAAAATATACCTATATGTGTACATGTGTTGCATGCAATTTGACTATTAATTTCCAGCGATTAGGTTTTGGCCAGTAGATCCCCATTATAATAATGGCAAACAAAACGGAAGCTTGCACTTTCCCTGTAAAGTATCAATTATTTTCCTCTCTTGTTTGGTAGATTGGCTTTGAAGAAGGACTGCAGGTTACAAGACAAATCTCTCCTCTTTCAATAACTCAATAAAGTATCACATGGTTAGTTGACAACAAAAACCAAGACAATAAAAGCCCTTCATATGGCAAGCAGTTTATTATGCATAATATTCACGTGTTACTGATGTATTGTTATAACAGCTGCCTATCATCAATATGTAGGTGCATAGGTGGTTGTTTCAGTTTTGTTTTAAGTATTAACTTAAGAGTGCTCAATATTGGAGGAATAGAGTGGGGATATGTATAATTTTTACATATACATTGTGACGTAATACCAAAACTAGTTTTTAATTTTAATATATAGCCAGTAGACAATTTAAAATGTTGAATGAAGATATATTCTTTTTCTTTTAAAATATTATTTTGTCCCCTAGATAGTATATTTTTTTCCTTTTAAAACTATTTGTTCGTCAGCTTGGGAGATAAAAAAGATAAATATAGAAGGTGAGGGGGAGGGCGAGAGTATGTTCCCGTGGGCCTGGCTGTCCTCTTTCCACTTTTGAGTCTAAAGAATGTGACCGTTGAGAAAAACGAATCTCTGTGGAGGTCGCTATCCCCTACACCAACCTGCCATCAGGTCCAATACCAACTGCTGAATGGATAGGAAAGAAAGAAAAACCAAGAGGAAGAAAAAAAAGGAAAGAACTGCTAAACACAATCTACCCCAAGGTTTGGGTGTAGAGGAAGCGAAACTGTTGTTCTGAACCACACCACGACAGAAAAAAACATGATAAAAAAACATTTTTTAAAGCATTTGTGCAAAGTTCCAACACCTTGGAAACCGTTAAATTGTCTAGGATATGCCTCACTGAAGACTTCTTAACAGTTAATCGATGAAGCTACCACAATACTCACCACAGAAAAGAATCACCTGGACTCCTCCATCGCGACCACAACTGTTTATATATGTCGAAGATACAAACACTTTATTCTTATGAACTTTGAAGGTGCACCGATAATTTGTAAGTTAGTCCCTTTCTTTCTCTCAAGCAGAGTTTTTTTTGCATTGTATATAAATATTTTAGCTCGGTCTAGTTAAGAATTTGTTAAGACCCCATCCTATACTATTTTTGTTTTGTTTTTATATCTTGTCCTTAATTATATATTTTATAAAAATAAATTTTTTCATTTTAATAACTTGTGTTGGTCTTCTGTTCTTTTACAAAGTGTTTGTCTGCCTCTTCATATTTACAGGTGTCATGAGAAAGAGTTCCCACTCCCCTCTCGTTCTGTGTGCATGCATAGTTGAACCCGAGGACCAAAATTTCTTTTTTTTACAGAGTATTATCTTAGTTAGGATTTAACTTACTGTTTATCTACGTGCATGTCTCCTCGAAACAGACACTTTGAAGACAACAGTCAAATTCAGGACTTTATGCTTCACTAGTTTGAACTGGTGCACAATGCCACAGAAGAAAACACAAACATTTGCTGAAAGGTGAAGTCAAAGCTGATCACAGTACAGTAACCAAAAATTTTGCTCGATGATCAGGAAAGTTCAGGCAAGCCTAAAACTACGGATTCTTCGTTCTGAAAGCCATTAAGGCAAATCAAGCAAGCTCAGCATCTCTCATTCCAGTGTGGTCCGTTACCTTCATGACTTTGGCAAAAGCAAATAAGTTACCAAAATATTGCAAAACTTTAGACTTGCCAGAGTAATTATAAAAAGGTTCAATCATCATAGTAAGGAGCAAATAAAAATTGCATTCAGCCTTTGAGCATTTCATCAGATGTTATTAAGATTAAATGCTCCTAAACCGAGATATTAATGAATTACTGTCGGTTTTCAAGAATTTCTTCCATGAACCAGATGACCTCATTAAACAAACATCACATAAAACAATCAGAATTATTATTTCCTGCGAAGTATGAATAAAGGTCAAGCTGTAGGGATGTAATTAGTTTAATAAAGCATCGTGTTATGCCCAGTGGCAGTGATGTCCAGCTTTGGTGAATAAATGCAAGTCACTGTCTAGAAGATAAATCTAAATGAGAGATAAAAGTCAAGTTAATCCATCAGTTCACTGACCGACATAACAAAAACAGGAGGGTGTAGGGGGATATAGTCCATTGAGGTGTCTGACATGGTCAATATTTAAACACTTGGACTTAATTAATCAATAATAATATCTGCAATAGATTCATAAAAATGTCAATCAATCAAAAATAAAATTTAAAAAAAAAAAGAAGAAAATTTCCAACATTTTATTTGCTTTAAGAACTAGTCAAAAAGCGGCCCTCAGAGTGGACTTGTAGTCTAGCTCTCTGAACTTTTAAATCAAGAAAGAAATCTCAAGGTGGTAAACTGCAAAGTAAGTTCGGTTTGTTTGTACAACAAATCAACTCTTTTGGGGGCTATTTAATGCCGAAACAATACCTATTTTAAAAGATTAAGGAAGGTCGCTACTCTTCCCGGGATTGTTCTAATTACCCTTTATTCTCACCTTAGAGTATTTAGCAAGGAGGCATCAAATACCATTCTTTGAATCTTTGATAAAATTTAACCGAGGATTGAACCTCCGGTTTCTCAGTCCATTAGTGAACACTTTAAACATTATGCCAAATGTCTGGGAGAAAATTGTGGGTTAATACCTTTTCCAATGTTATTAGTGCATAACTGAACACAACAGATCCGATAGGATTTGAACTCAGCAAAGCAAGTCTCATCGGTATCCATTAGACCAATCATGTACCCCCTCCATGCAAAGTTGGTATACGATATTTGACACTAAGCTAAGTGCTAGATCAACATTTAAATTAGGGGTTTTATGCAAAGGTAAGAGAAAGCAGTAAAGAGGAAGGTGTAAAGAGAAGAGAAAGAGGATCTTCTATTAAATACAGAAAAGAAAACTTTAATCTTCTCACAACAATAATACATAAATCAGCTTAACCCTTTGTTACCAAGCTTGACTGCAACTTTACATATTAAATGGTTTCATATCGTAGGAAGCAAATCAAGCATCAAGATAAATATTCCTTTCTAAGATTCCTTAAAAAAAAAAAAACCTACAGATTTCAATAATGGCAAAGTTTGGGTTTTATGTATTGCTAACATGCAAACCATTCAAACGGAAAGGAATTGTTACATTTTCAGCATAAGAAGAACAAAAAAAGTCACAGAATCAAACGTGAGCAGTTGGGTCAATAACAAAAATGGATTTTCTTAAGGTGTATGAATTCAATCTGCTTGAATGCATCTAATCTCACATAAAATTAGCTTGTGAGATGTTAAAAGTTGGACCTGAATAACATTTAAGCTGACATATCAGACTCATTCTGACTAGGTAATTTTCATTTGTTATTGTTGTACCATGTTATTGGCACTATAATAACATACTTTGCTACAGTTTATTTTAAAAAATTATGTAATCCTGCCCGGATAACTGATAATATGGAAACGTTTATTCAATTATAACCGAAAAATCAAAATCAACAAAGAGAATGATTCATACTTTTACTTGAAGAATTTAAGAAGAGTTTAAGAGTTTGAATGCAAAATGTGATAAGCGCCATTTTCAAAATCGCTAAATTACCACTATGCACCATGCTGCATTTCATCATCCTAACACATACAAAATCTTTTTGTCAAATTAATCTGATATAGAGATAATATTTTTTTTTTGTTGCTTTTAATTAAAATAAGCTTTTACGGTAGAATTTTAGGTTTGAAATATTCTTCTTATGAAGTCTAATTTCTAAGAAATTGGATTTATCGCCTTCTGCATTCAAAGTCTTCGGTTGTTTCTCTTCAACTACAATATTATTTCTTTTTCTGTATAAGTTTAAAAAATGTGCAATCAAATAAAAAATTAAGTAAAATGACTTCACAGCATCCCCGGGAGAGCCAAGTAGGTAGAGCTGTCTGAAATAGGATGTGCTCATTCAATCTTTGTTTACCGATAGAAATGCTATTTCAAACTGAAGAATGACGGACAGAGTCTCTTAGAGAGATGATTGGACTCGTCTAAAACGAGATGCATCCATTCAACTTGCGCTTTCAACAATAAACACTATTCCAAATTGAAGCATGAATGCATTTAACAAAGGCAGTTTAGGTAGAGATCCTTAATTTAGAATTTTATTTTAAAAATCATAACAGGAATGCAAAAATTCAGTTTTGTATGAGAAAATTCCCATTTTCCCTAAACTCTGCACACAATTGATTTCCTGACACCATGATAGATCTATCTCATAGCAGACTAAATAGAGGAATAATTATCAAGATAATTTAGGAATAGATTATGCTGGAAGAACTAATAAGATGAATAATGATGATGAACTAGGTTAAAGACAATGTTGATAAAGGAGGCATTTAACAGAATCCTTAAAAAAAAAAAAAAGAAAAAAAAAAAGGAAAATATCTTTATTATAATCAAGGCTGTGAAGTCGGTAACTCAAACACTGAACTGCGACTTTTGACATTTTAAAAGGGTCTACTAAAAAGGGCACTCTAGGCTGGGACATTAATAATAAAAATTGCCTCAGTAGAGAAATTCTTCTAGACTGAGGCAAACACAGAAGAGTCAGAACCAATCCATTGTCTTACACGTTGGTGAAAACTGCGTTTAGTCTTAGCGAGGAGGTGTAGAAATAACTGGGTTCGTTCGTGTCCATGTGCTCACTCACGTCTATGAAAGCAGAGTAAGCAAAATAAATAAACAAGTCGGGTTAGGGTTATTCGTTTCACAAACGCTAATCTGCTTTATTCTGGCAGGCTGCCAAGATATACAAAATGCAAAATAGTTCCAAACTTTTTAAAAAGTTGTGAGGGACTTGAACTTCTTGTTAGAGTATCCATTGAAGAGATGGACACTCCGAACTCAAATCCTGAGTAAAGTCCATGGCAAGACGTCTAAACTTGATTTATCGTTCTCTGATCGAAAGGTGTACACGGTGCTGTGAAAGTGTTATGCGTCATAAATCATTCTTATGCATAGGCAACCGTCTCTTTGCAGGGATTAAAAGTCATTCGCGACTCTAGATCAGATTGAATAGCAAAGGTAGGAAGAGAAGAGAAAAGTCATACTTGAAGATTGTTTTCTTTTTCTTCAACCTTTATACAAAGAAAGTGGCTTGACAAAGTTCAGCTGGCTTGCAGCTAGAACTGAAATGTCTGCAAATGTGTAGCCAAATAATCTTTATGTAAAAAAAAAAAAAAATATAACCATTAAACAGCTATTTATTGTTGAGCACTATCATATAAACACATTATCGTAAGATAAAATAAAATCTTGACTTTTGGAATGTAAATAAACCTTGCTTACTTATATATACTCTGTTACGAGTTGACAATCATCAAGCTTAAATTGGTTGGTAAACAAAGTATTGAAAGTATATGCTAAAACATTTTCACACACACATATATATATATATATATATATATATATATAAGGGTGTCCATAAAATTCGTGTGCACTTGAAAAAAATTATAACTTTATTTGTATTTGCAATAGAAATAATCTGTAAAAATGTTATAAAATTTCATGTACCTATTTTTAAGTATAGTTATTGAATAATTTTTCACCACAAAATTTGCAACAATTTTTAGAGAAGTAAAAAAAATATTTCTTGTTTTTTTTCAGAATCAATTTGATACATGGCTTCAAATGAGGAAAATGCAAACCGTGCCATTTGAGTGGCTGGACTGAATATTTTATGGGGGCATGTGAAACCAATTGTGCATGTAACCAAACCTAGTTCATTAGAAGATTTGAAAGCTAAAATAACTAATGTGATTTCAAGCATTACTGGAAATCAGTTGGCAAATGTTTCCCTTGCAAAATCGTATTACCCTTTGTACTGGTAATGATGGAGGACATGTGGAAACTTAAATATAATTTCAATAAAACTTTAAATAATATATAGATTTACTTCTTTCTAATCCCTTTTACAGATTATTTCTATAGCAAATACAAATGAGGTTATACATTTTTTAAAGTGCACACTGACTTTATGGACACCATATATATATATATATTGGATCCAAATTAAACATTAATACTTTATTCCTTTTGTACCTGAAGCACTAGTCACGATATTAAAATTCATTGAGAATGTTTACAAACAGTGTAGATAGATTAAATATTTGCTAATGTTTGTCTATGAATGAATCAGAGATAAAATTACTGTTCAATTTTTTTTTGTATGCACACATGGGAAATAAAAGGTTTAAAATTGGAAGACAAATAAATGAGAAAATCAGAAAGAAAAGAAATGGAAAAACAAATCAAAAAAGAAACTGTCGGATGACGTCATCAGAATCAGGAAGAGAATAAAATTGGTTGGCAAAAAAAACAAAAAAACAGCCTTTCAACTTGAGCAATTATTCAAGAAAACTTGAAGATATTTCCAAAAACCAAAAAGGCATAAAGAGAGGAAAGCCAAATTATTGACTTAACAAAAAAAAATAACACCTTGATGTAGACATCAAAATTGAATCTACAAACACAAATGGAACTCACTGACTACTATGAGAAAACAAAAAAAGAATGTTTTCTCAAATATCCTTAAATTTCCTTGTTCACTCAACTGAAAGTCCATCCATGATTTCTGCAATTTATTTTATCCTATCATAGCAAAAAGAGAGAAAAAAAAAATCAAGAAACCAGTTGTTACCTTTTTAAGCTATTTTTTCTTCAAGAAAATCACCAAATAAGCATGACTATTATACTAAATGTGAGTTAATCAACGTTTGTTTCCATAAGGCTTTTTTCCCTATATACGTTAACACAAAATGCATGCTAAAATATACTTTAGTTCTGGGAGTGAGTTACGTTTGAAAAGAAAATCTTTTTTAATTGTTCTATTAGCTATAATTTATAATTGAATAAATCAACCATATCTCTTAACTATCTATGTATTTCTCTAGCCCCTATCTCACTATGTTTATTCAACCATTCTAATATTTTTTAATGTCTGAGAATTTAGAGACAGAGTGACTCTTTTCAGTGTTCCTATCTAACTTACATGTGTGTACACACCACAAACATGTCAATTAAACAACAACATTTATGTCTTTTACTTCTATATAAGAATAATAAAGAATAATAATACTTGTACATCATATTAATAAGGAAATAAATAGACGTATCATTTCTAGTTAAGAATGGCATAAGATATGTCACAGTTTATGAATTTTAAAATTAAATCAAAGTAGAATAAAAGGTGGTAGTGGTTGTGGCCTAATAGGTCATGGGCACACCTAGTAGATCAGAAATGTGACGTCTTTCTAAAGAAACTAATTCGATAGATTAAAAACAAAATAACCTTAATTGAAATTAAGATTATTAATATTGAACATCCACGAAAACATTCATTTTATGTTTGCCTGTAAGAATTTATTCATATTCAGCTGAACAATCTTGGATTATTCGTAAACTGTTTGGTTATGTATCAGACGAAATCAGTCAGATGACCTTCTCACAAAATCTAACAAAAATGAATGGCATTCATTACATCAAAATACCCTACTTGATGTCTATGTAAAAAAACTAACTGACATGAACAGGTGTTATGATACAAGAACAAGAATGGCTGTCATTTTTCCCGGACACCAATGGTGATAACGGTTGTTCTTCTGAATAAAATAATCACTATCTTATTCAAGAAAATCATCTGTTATAAACACTGCACTGAGCGCAGACTTTATAATTATGAAAACAAGTCTATGTTATATAAAATGACTTGATGGAAAGCTATTGCCTATATAAGGATTATATAACTAAAATACACGTAATTGCTATTCTTGTTCAAATGTATGTAATAATATGCAAAGGCAATTTCATCTTCGTAAGTATGTTATCACCCATCACCTATTTTTAAAAGATGGGATTGCCCAATCGCCGAAGATGCATTGCAAAAACAGTAATTTAAAAAAATTTCATCCAATGTTGCTATTGTGTCAAATGAGAAACTCTAAAATACACTTTCTTGGCCTTTGGCTACGATCAAAGTACAGTATCTGTTCTATCCAAAGATGATACAATAATATTGTGTGTGTGGGGGGGGGGGGTCACATTTGTGCTGGACGTCCATAGAATGAAAATATGTCAAACTGCTACAAGGACTTTGGAGATAGACCCCCATAATCAGTTATATTCTGAAACTAAATTAACCAGAGTACTTAGATAAGTATGTTTCAGTTTGAACAATAGCAGGTGGTACACTAATATTGTGGGGTCTGCATTTGCGCCGGACGTTCATAGAATGCACGGCAGCAATATGCAACAGATGAAGGATACAATGGTGGAATTTCCATGGGTCCCACTAATACATATGAATAATGATAAAGTGTGAAGAGCAGAAGAGAAAAAATAAAAATAAATTGTACGCTTCGAGAAACTTCCAGAACTGGGTTTGAATAAATACTAAGTCAGAGAATCACTAGGAATTGTTAGAGAGAATAAAATCTTATGTAATCATTAATTTAGAATAGAAATACCAGTTATATATCAGTTTTGCTTTCACACACTGTAGCTAAAAAAGCTTATTGTTTAATTATTAGAAGTTTTCATACAAGTCATTATCGGTGATTGCTCACTGGTCATAACAAGTAGTGGTGTTTCGTGAAGTCTGAGTGATAAGTTTCACCCATTTCTAGCAGTCTTTTGCAATAACTTGAAAATCATTTAACACCGAAACAGCCCTTTACCATTGATTTCTCACTGATAGTGACAGTTGGTCTTCTCTAAACTTTGAGTAGCAATAAACCTTCAAGATTCCATTACACTCCATGCCCTTCCAGTGGACGCCTGGATGATGCTCTCACTTATTATTATATGATTATTCAATTTCTTAAGTTTTGTACATTTGGTTAGTCATATTAAAGTTTTGGAAACCATTTTCTTTAAGCCCTGACAACGTTTCTGCAAGCAGAAATAATGTTGTTGGGACTTGATGTAATTTCTATTTAATTCTTAAGTTGATCCCCACCACTCGACTTTTATGTTTCGATATTTTTTTTCTTTTTACTACCCTTATCTACATTCTTCCTTTATTCAATCATTCATCCCGTATCAATACTCAATTGTACCTTGACAAACTAGAATCGAAATTGGTCAGTGTCATTTTTGACTTATTCATTTGACTATTTTATACAATAAATAATAAAATAAAAATATCAGCCCATCTTTTTCTATTTTAGCTATCATTAAAATTGTGCACATTTAATAAAATATTAAAATATGAATACTGCATATACCTGCGTATCATCCATTTTACCTCAAATTTTATTTCCGCAATTTCATTATATATATATCCCATGTATCATGAGAGTTCTATTTTCCCTAACATAAGCTAAGGCCCGTCTTTTTAAATATAATTTTCAAAAATATAATTTAAATTGTAAGTCTAAGTAATTTCCATGATATACGAATATTTAAAGTAGGTAAGGTTATTTCATTTGTTGTTCAACCAGCAAAAATGATAAATTTTAAAGACAGGACGATTTTGCAATCAAGTTAGGATAATTATTATCCACCGACTCATTTAGAGTTGGTGTCATGTAGGAGGACCTCGTCTATATTGTGTTATATATAAAATAACACATACAAATAAATCAACAGTAAGTATTCGTTAGAATAAATGTACAAAGGAAAGCTTAACAATACAGTAAGTGCTTATTTAACTCAACTGCCTTATGTGAAACCACTAGTATAAATGGCTAATCAACATATCATATAGTATTATAAATAATATATATGGTTCGTGGATATATGTAGTATTTTATTAGCTTTAGGTGGACACACAGACAACTGCCCTTTAGAAGAGAAATGATTTCATTGATTATTTTTATTTATTTATTTTTTTAAAATGCTGACAAGATTTTTTTGCAAATGTTTTTGCAGACATCTAATTAATTAAAAGCATTTAATTACGCAGTGCAATAATTGTGAGACATTTATATTCAAGTATTTTTTTTCATTGATAATTATAAAAAAAAGCTGATCAATCCCGTAAAAATTTTCAAAGCTCATTTTGCAACAATAAAAAAAATCCATGATTTTATTTCCTGTGCCGAAAATCATGAACAAAGAATAATCATGTATGCATGTAAGCGCCGGGATCTAAATATACGGCACCTTCGGATACCAAACAAAGTAAATTCATTTGGAGTGAGGGATTACTGGTCCCTCTTAACACATTCCTCTTGGACAAGTTTTTAAAAATGCAGTCCTAAGACTGTCGTTCTGTGACCCATGGGAAACAATTTCCATAACAAATATTTTCCACAAATTTGAATATATATATATCAATTGCCCCTTTTATAGAGTTGCATTCATCAAACTGAACTTGGCCTACCCATTAAGTGAAAAACAGGCAATCAATCAATTCCTCTCCAGTGAAGAGGACCATCTCCACACCATATAAAAAAACAAAGTACTTTTACTAGTAGACCACATATCGGTTATACCTCCCCAGCTGATGCTCCCCACCCCCTAAAGTCCAACACTTCCTCACTGTGGTAGTGTCAGAGGCACTCAGCAAACAGAACTAGTGAAAATTCAGGAGTTAATATCAGTATATGTCATCTGGCCGTCTCTGTCTCTACACGTGGCAAGCAAGGACGTGTCAGGCGCAGAATGACAAATTCATGGAGTGACTATAACAACACTGCTTCTGTGCAATCACCATTTATTTGTGTTCCAGGCCAAACCTTCCCCGACTTTGTATGCAACCGACATACCTTGCTGCTCTGGGTATCAGGGATAAAATCTTACGTTACGGCCAACAATTAGGAGACAATCCTGAAGCACGATTTTCGTAGACTGTGCAGAAGTCTGATTCACTTAACAAAAAACAATAATATCATTTGATAGCCTTTTTGTGTCCTTGAGTTATAGAACTCTGCTGTAAGAGAAGATTAACTCCACTATATAAAACCTGCTGCTCTACTATGCCGGATATTTTGCACTTTGTTTCAGAGTTTCTTAGTATTATTTGTGACGGTTGTTGTGCCGTAGTGCAAACCACACTCGACTTAAAACGCTTTCACAAGCATTGCTGAGACTTAACTCTGGCTACCTGTCAGCAATGCCACGCTCGTCTAACCCATCGTATATGCCTACACTAACTCTAGAATCAATGGACAGATTCTTATGAAGCAGAGATTCAAAACAAAATTACATATATATATAATTTATTTAGATACTGTATATTACATAATTCAGCAATGTACCGCGGTTTCATCCAAAAGGGCAGATTTAGACATCTTTAGTAAATCTCCGTGCCCAGTGGAATCAATGACGCCATTCCCTGTCGGGCGTGACTACAATCGTTTCAGCTTGCCGAGGATTCCACTGGGCACGGAGATTTACTAAAGATGTCTAAATCTGCCCTTTTGGATGAAACCGCGGTACATTGCTGAATTATGTAATATACAGTATCTAAATAAATTATATCAGCTCTCTTATATGATCGAGCACTTTATTTGATTTCTTTTTATATACAACCTGACACACTATATACATATATATATATCTTGTAAAAAATCGCTGAGGGAAGCCTATACCCTTTAATTCTTTTTTTTTTACGCCCCCTCCTGCAATCTAATATTTAATACTAAATATTTCTTCAGCGTTTATCCATCCATATTTGTTTGATTGCGACAGTATACGTTGACCAACGGGTCGCACCATCTGTCACATTTAATGCTAAATAATCCAATAGACAAATTAAACCGTATAAACTGATCTCAAATTCTCCAAAAAGAGATACAATTAAGTGAAAATTTTTGTTTTATGTTATTTATATGGGAGTTTAATTCTAAGAAATTTTCATAAAAATACAAAAACTAAAACAAATGTATGCACCATCAAAGGTAACCATATTTTACAAATCGGATTATTTAGAGATTCTTCTTCTTCGAGGCTGAAAACTAATCTTAACTTGCAAATTGAATTACACAGCTGGCATAAAATTAACTTTATTCCTAACCAGCTGTACCTACCTGGTGTTGCCCCGGATACAGTGAAGTCATTTTTGTCTTTCGTTTTTATTTGTTTGCACAATTTTAAACTTAAAAGGTAGACAACTACTATTATATTCTTCAATTTAAAATGAGTTATGCTTCGTGTTGATTTTAATGTGATTATTTAAAAATGTTTCATTTTAGTCATCCGGGCCGAAATAAGTAATTTGTGTAATAAATTGTAGCTAAGTACGTTATTATATTGTCAATAACACGGTACAACAATAACAAATGAAAATTGGTTATTAGAAGCAAAGTTTGATTTGCCAGCTTAAATGCTATTTTGGTCTGACTTTGAAAATAAACAGCGGCCAAATATAACATCACAATGCATTAACAATAAATAAAATTTTAAGTTTAGCTTTATTTTATTAAAAAAAAATATTTTGGAAAGAAAAATAACAGTTTAAAAAAAACAAATTTTAAGTAAAACACTTATTCCAGGCAATGCCGGGTATATACAGCTCGTGATAAATAAAAAACAAAATGAAAATAGTCTTTTCTAAATTGAATCATGTGCCAAATTGAATCTTTGAACGCCTCAAAATTAATCAGACTAGCAACAAATAAAGTTGATATCTAAAATAACTCTCATAGAAAACCTATCAACTATAATAATACAACATAAAAAAATTATTTATTTTATTTATTTACTTTTTTAATTAAAAAATTTTTTTTAAAATGGTGGCATAGACTCATAAGGTAAATGAGTGCAAATTTTGACATCCCGTGAGTTGTTCTTTCTCATTAAGAAAAGAACTTTCAACATCTCCAAGCAAAATGGTGGAAGAAGCCGGGCACATAGTCGTAATTTAGTTTTATTATGCCTCTTATTTTAATCAATAATCTCATGTATACTTTGTAACACATTTTTTTAATAAGTAAAAAATAAAAGAAATGTGTCATCTTTTTTATTTATTATTATAAAGCTCTATCTGAAAGGATATGGAGTCCTTTCTGTATGCAAGATCTTCTGTTTTGATTCGGCTCTGTTCAAATCTTGAGAAGCTGATTTTTATATTTATATATAGCTAGCTGTTCCCTAGCCGGTGTTGCCAGGGAGTCTTTACTTTCATTTTTGTTTCGCTTTATTTTATTTAAAATCTGATTTTGATTACGGTATTATTTAAATTATTAATTGAACTAAGTTCTTATAAAACTACACCTAATTTTGTGAAGGTAATCTTATCTTAATGTATATTTATAAGTCTTTTAATACATAGGGATTTTAGCTAGGCATAATACTAACACTAACATGAACCTACAAACAACATTTTCAGAACATCTTTATCTCAAAGTATTGGGGAGAAGTAATATTTTACCCTTTGCCCTCACGCTGTAAACGGAAAAATACAAGTGAAAAAAAAAAAAAAATTACATAACACTAAGATTCATTAAAAAAAATCATCTACCAAAAATTAATGTTTTCCTTTGGATAGCATAATTACTTAATGTTTGCCTGAAACAACAAAAAAGTATGTATTATTTAACAAAATGACCACCACCTGTTTATGTTGCTATTGGTACAAAATTCGAAAGTAGTTTTGAAGTCTTTAAGCTACTGATTAGAAATTAATTTCTGGCTACAATTAAAATTTGAAAACAAAAACCTCAAATATTCTGATTCTTTTGTTGATATAGTATAAGTATAAACATCAATGTTGATGAGTTCAGTAGTTTTAAGATGAACAGTGTAAACAAGGATAATTACTAAAAAAAAAAAAAAAAAAAAAAAAAAAAAAAAAAAAAAAATCAGACAAATTCTTTTTCCAGCCATGAAATGTATTTTCACATGACAAATAATGGCTTATACGTAAACATCATTAAGTATGGCATTTAAATGTTAACATTCAAATATTCTATTAGAGAGATTCAAATAACACCCCCCCCCCCCCAGCTTCGGATAAAATAGCAACTCATGTTCAACTCATGATATGTAATGAATAAATTACAATAGGTATTAAGCACTCCTTGCCAAAAAGATTGGCCAAATTAGTCATGAGGAATATTTAAAATAGTTAAAGAATCAATTGCGACCTACAAATTAGTGAGAGAAGACATAATGCAGTTTAAGTGTCAAATGAGAGCATTTAGGAGATAGCCAGAAACTACTTCTAAGGATCATATAGTTACGTAAAATAAGTTATATAGTTTAAGCTAAATTGCTGTCCCTAAGTTCTTGCATGTGTGAATATCCTTCAAGGTTTCAGCTAAAAATACAGCATCGACCCTAAACCACGTGAGAGAGTAAAGAACACTTGTGACTCCCTATCGAAGGGCTATGCAACAGATTTATTCATACTTCATTTTATAACTAAACAATTTTTAACTAAACTGTCCGCGTGAAGCAAAAAATAAATAAATAAAAAAATATTAACCGTAGATAAATTCTTACTTGGATAAACTATTTTTATCAACTCAAGGTCACATTAGGAGTTTGAAGAATATGATAAAGATATTAATAATCGATAATATGATCTTTGAGGATTTTTTTTTTTAGAATTTAAGATTGACAAACAATGTATTTATCTGCTTAAGTGATCAGAAAATGTCTGAACATGAGGGTTCTGGTTAAAACAATCTTGCTATTTAGAGATGACATCCTTTTAATAAGTGTTGATTTATTTTCTGACATATCACTTTTAGATGATGAGTAATAAAATATGAAGACTTCGTTTTAGAAGGGGTTAGAATGTGCATGAAGAGTGACTGACTGGTGTGATGCCTGTCATCGGGCAGAGAAAGAGAGCATATCGGGAATCTCAATCAATAAACGCTAAGGATCAATGGTTTTATATATATAAAAAAAAAAGGAGGACAAAGTAAAAAGACAAAAATAATTTCCCTTCCCACAATTATTTATTTATAAAAATCGGACTTTTACATTTACGAACGGCTCAAATAACATTTAATTTATCTCTCATCTGCACAGTATAACCAACGGTGAAAACTAGGCTATAGACAGAGAATCTAAAATACTAGAGGGCATAGCCTATCACTTGAGCGAAGCTAGGTAATAAAATATCTGTCATTCTGTGTAAAATTCAAGTAAAAAGACTAGTCTATAACAGCTAGTCTAAATGAAGAAATGCCAAAGTTGGGCCCATTTCTCACACTAACCGTAAAATCAAAACGTCCCCGTGAAAGTTAATTCAACGTTATCTAATAGACGCACCATCTTTTCTATATACTACTTATCAGCTGTAAGGCTAACTAATTTGCATATTGGTTTTTAAAAAGGGTATTTTATAAATTAACTATTTTTTGTTGTTGTTTTTTGTAATTCAATGATTGTTTTGGTTTTAATATCACAAATAGTTCCGTTTCGCAATATTGTTTAATTTGTGTTCAAATATTCTTTTCATTAGAGGGACCAGACTTACTTTTCAACAAATGCGATCTATTTCTAAATTGCAAGACGAAAGGCAAATTGGTTTCTTTTCGGTCACATTTACAAGATAAATATATTTGTATAAAAACTACCAAATTATTAATGTTTATCTATATGAATAATTGAGAAAGATTTTGTTTGGTTGTTTTGTAACAAAGTTATGAAATGTGTAAAGTATTTCGAATAACAAACTTTGCAAAGCGATAGCAAGCCGGCAAAGCCAACTAGTCCTTAATAAAACCAGGCACAAACATACATGGCAGTGTCATTGGTTTAGTATTATTAGACAAGGTTAATTTCAAGAGAATACGGGACAACCTACAAGTGCAAAGGTTATTAATACTTGTAACTAAATGTTTGTACGGTTAGATTATTCTGTTTATCGGTATTAGCACATTTAAGAGAGAGAGACATGGAAATGCTATTATATCCACACACATGTATGTAACAGGAAATGAATCACCCTCCAAGAATTCGGACAGATCATAAAAAGAAAAAAAAGGGGGGCTTGTTATTTCTTCAGATAGAGCTTTATTATAATAAAAAAGATGAGCACCTTTTAATTTATTATTGTTATGTGTATGCAAGAGAGATAATGTCTGTCTATTTACTTACCTCCACACAAGGACAGAGTTTGATACAAGGTTGGTTTTTAATGCGAGGAAAATCCAGCTCCAAAAAAAAAAAAAAAAAATGGGCACTATGGATTGGGACAAAAATTTAAATTGCCTTACTCTAAAAGAATTTATCTTTCACCGACCGAGGACAGAACAGATGAAATTCAGTACCATAACAGATATCACACCATGCTCCCAACCAAAAGGTATGCCTGCCTATTCAGTGACCCATAGGTTATTTAACCTACATGTATGACTCACAGATTATGGAAAATGCCCTCAGGGAGTAGTATTCACAGGGATACACCACAAAGGCAATAAAACCTGTAGTACATTATATATATATATATATATATATATTTTGTTCAAGTGATTTTTGTACTAAAATATAGAAGAATTAAGATATGTGGATTAAAAAATTAATAAGACAAGGATGAAAATTTAGAGGATAAATATATTTGTAGAAGAGTGATGAGATCTATGATTAAAATATGATTGCATTTGTGTAGCTATTCACCATAATAGGGAAATCTGTCTGTCTTTCTCCCTCTCTCTCTCTCTCTATATATATATATATATAGCATAATATAAAATGAAATAATAAAATAAGGTGCAAATCAAATTTTAACATTTGATTCACACCTTATTTTATTATTTCATTTTATATTACGCTATTAATGCTCTATCCAGTATATTCAGCTTCAGTCTTTATCCGGATGTTTCACTAATTAAAAGATATTAGTTGCCTCTTATATCTTTTGTTGGATTAACTTTATATATATATATATATATATATATATAAAGAGAGAGAGAGAGGTAGAGAGAGAGAGAGAGAGAGAGAGATAAAAGTTTTTAGTGGCTATTCCTGAATGTCACAAGGCCATGTGCGCCTTTGTGGTGTTCAGTAATGGACACATCCCACTTTAAGCACAATCTTGTGTTACATCCATCCTTCGTGGGGAGGCGGGTAAAGAGAGAGATAAACCAACAAATCAATGTACAAAATGAATGTTGTATCATGAGATTTATAAAGGCTGCTTTGTCCAATTGGAGTCAAGCACTCCTCCTTCCCCCTCCACTCTTTCTCAACACTCAGGTCTTGTGAAGAGTAAGAAAAAAAAATGTCTGCTTTCTTAAAGAGATAAGTTCCTGGCACCAGATCCTTGACTTTCGCTTGCTTGGCACAGAATGAAGAGTCAAAAAGTAGATATCTCAATAGTTGCAATAAGAGGTGGCAAGTGCCTCTTTAGATGACAATGTGGCAGGCAGATGACATTTGAAGAACTGAATCACATGCACACAGTAGGATGACATTCCTCTATTTTATAACAGAAGCAGTTAGCTGGAGACACCAAAAAGGAAATATACATTTTAAAACAAAAATAATGAAAGAAATAAAACAGTCGGTTAGGCATAATAAAATACATGCAGCAGCAAAATACATGCAAAAATCCAATTGAGTAAAGCATGTGTGCTCCTCGTGCATTCACTACGACTCTAATGTAAACAATCACGAATCATGACGTTTATTGAATTTTAGGAGGAAAACTAAGTGTACTTACAGATATTTGTAAAAAAAAGTACCCCCCCCCCCCTCTAGTTATGGAGGCTTTTTTTTTAGTCCTCCTCAGATGGGGTGGAGTGGTTTGCAAACAAAAGGTTTCCTCAGTCACCAGTACTTGTTTCACGCAAATAATCATTAACACAAACTATCGATGGAGTTTGAGCAAATTCCAAGGAAGGAAACTTTAGATATTTGAAAAACATTTACCAACTCTAACCATTTTAGCTCCAGATAAACTCTGACACAGGCAATTTTCCATGTTCATGGCCATATAACTTCTTACAAAATCTTGTTAGAAAATACTGAACCAATTTTAAAAAAATCAGACGACTAACCGACACAGACATGATTCTTTTCTGATTGACATCTGAGACTAAAAATACATCCTTTCTCCTTTGTTGTTCATTATCATTAAATAGGAAATGTTTGAAGACTGATTTTGATAACCAATTGATAACATGAAGCACTAGTTTGCTTCGTTTTATGCCAAATCAAACATTTTGGGGTTATTTAAACCTAGCAAACGCTCTGAAAAATCTAAATTAAAAAATTGTTCCAACATTATTACTTTTTCTGGAATGACGTTTGAATATGAGCTTTTTGGGCTGGCTAAGGGTGTTTGATAGACCATATCCAATCTGGATAGGCAAAATGTATATTTCTATGCAACATGTATTGTCATTGGCTTTAATTAAATTCCCAAAAATCATTTTTGTAAGGGATATATATTTCTTTCATTAACAGCAGCTGGTATGTTAGTTGAACACCCTTATCTGAACTGCCATAGGTTGCGACTAATACCCAGGGTTCGAATCTCTGGGTTGATGCATTCTTTGCATCTAGTCACACTGAAGAGTCTTGAAAACACGAAACGCTACTATATATATATATATATATATATATATATATATATATATATAATAAATATTTTTATGTACATATAAAATTAATAAAAATATAAAGTTAAGAGTGACTAATAATGCAATCTTCTGCATTAATCTGTATCACTTAGGAAGTGAACAATCGAAATAGTAGTAAGCAAAATAACAAACGCTACCATCACCAATAAAAACAATTACATAAAGTACACACACACACATTATATATATATATATATATATATATATATTGTACCCAATACAAAGTAATTTAGAAGAAAGATTGAAAATATTTTAAAGGAATTCAACCTTTGAGGATTCCATTAAAACTACTGGTTTTAACACAACAGAATAAATATATTGGTAATTTGTAGATCAGGTAGAAACTGCTTTGCTATACCTTTTCTGTGACCCCCCCCTCCTCCTCCAACAAGTTTGGTTGTATCATGTAGTACTGAGGCAACTTGGGTTAGTCACAAAAGCCTTCAAAACAACATACTTTTTATTGAAGCCATCATTTGATGTTAGATTTATTCGAAGCCGTTTTTGTTGCAATTAGTTTTACAAAAAAAATTTATGTACTAATAAGTCATCGCTTATCAAGGCCCAAACGCCACTCAAGGATAAAGGTTAATGGGTTTGTCAGGTGACAAATACATAATTCCTAAATAGTAGAAGACATTGCCAAGGCTGTTGCAAAGAAGATGGGCTCCCTCTACCGAGCTAGTAAACTTCTCACAGCGGACATTATTCTATACCTCTACAAAGCCACCATCCACCCATGCATGGAGTATTGTTGTCACATCGTGGCTTGTGCATCATCCGCTAGTCTCTCCCTCTTTGACAAGGTCCAAAAAAGTTACATACTTAATAGGTCCCTCATTATCCACCAAGTACAAGTACTTTAATGGAATGTGCTCCGATGAACTTGCTACCCTGGTGCCCCCTCGACGTAAATACACTAGACGAACCCGACAATCAGCTAAGTCCCATCCATTCACCGTGGAGGTCCCCAGATGCCAGAGAGCCTTCTACTCCAATAGATTCTTTCCTCGTGTTGCCGGCTTCTGGAACTCCATCCATGCTCTCTGTTTTCCCGACTTTACTGACATGCAGAAATTTAAAGTAATGTAAACAGACATCTCATTGCCCAGGATGACCCCCAAAACTTACTCCCTAATTCTCAGTAGCCCCTTACGTCTCCAGCGGCGTTCTGCCTTGTTTGGGTTGAACTATGATAAAAAAAAAAAATAAAGTTTTTTTTTTCTTTCATTAAAATAAAATCATTCAAGTGTTGAATACAATGTTCAAAGCTTTAAATTCAAAAGTCAATTTTTATTTGCTCATTGCTACTGAAATCTACAATGTAGGTCACACGAGTCGTGCAGTTTCGGTTGGCTGACTGAAACACAGATCTTCACATGGTTTTTCTTTTAATGTTAACTCCTATTAAACAAATATCTCAGTGTAAGGATTTAAAAATAAATCAGTTCATACTGAAACTCTAAAATTTGTTCATCTTTTGGGTCTGATGAACAAATGCAATGGCGTTAAAGAATATATTTCTTACATTAAAGTAAGTCTGAAAGAGAATGATAAACTAAGTTCTTTGTCTCGATTCTTTTTCGAACATAATATGAATGCAGAAGCCAAACAGGCCAACACTGTACAAAATAAATCATTCTTTCATATCAGTCGTTTTTGACCTTTTATGTCATCGGTCATTTATATATTATTTTCCACTGCCCAATTCGTTCATAAATAATATACAAATTTAACTATATGAATATAATCCTTCAAGAGTCTATATGCTAATCATATGGACATGAAACTGCAAATTACAAAGGAAATTTGATTCTCTGTTTGCCACGATTAAACTTATGTATGTTATATTCCTGTTAAGAGCACTATCAAATAAAGCTTATCATTAACTACTAGCATGACCCGTCGCCTGGCGTTGCCCGGGAGAAATATAAAAGAATGAATTAAATTTTGTAAACAGCCAGCAGAACACAAATAGGTCACATCGGATATTTTTAATGTTTAAAAAATTGTCGGTTATGGATTGTGGAAAATCTATGTACCCACATAAAGGATTAATTTGGAGTGGAACAAAAATAGAAATTGCCACAGTGTAGCAGGATATCTCCTTCACTGATCGATTATAGAAAAGGGTACTTCTTTCAGGCAAGGATATTTGTTCGATCTGTTATCTATTTTCTCCTCCGTCATTGAAAGCAAACCCTTCTAGACTGCAGCAAATTTTATTTATGTTTTTACTTTAGAAAATATAATAAACGTTGGCGGTTTTTCGCCACATTAAGAACTTACGTTGTGTTAAACTGTCCTCGTTGGGAGTCAAGTAAATTGGATAGTTCTAAATTTAGAAATTGTGTAAAGAAAGATTTAAAAAGACTTATATACAATAATAGAAAGTTAAGAAAAAAATGTATTTACTGTCTCCAATGTAGGTGGTCAATAATTACTATTTTAGTCACGTAAATTCCAATTTCGTATGGAGCTAGAACAGCAAAACAAATCTGATGTGTTGCTCACTAAATACTGTTTGACGAAACTATGATTATGGGCCACGTGTATAATATCTATTAAGAAAAGTGTCCAATGAGAAGTAGTATTTTCGCTAAATTGTTCTAATTCATACGGTAAGTCACAACTACGATTGTACTGTATGTTAATGGAAAAATATGTAAGGAATATGCAATTATCAATCTTTGTAAAACACCGAAAAAACTTATGGTTGAATGTAATGTGGCCACGTGTTCGTTTATGATTCTAGTGATCTTAAAACCGTAATGAACACGAAGACGTAACATGTATAATATTTAATCCGAAAGAAATCTATTTTTAATATTGACGAATGAAGCATGTATTACTTTGTTTGAATAAAAATATTCTTATATTTATTTTTTATGTTATATAATTAAGAAATGTACTTTTTAAGGTTGGAAGTGGTTTTGTTAGGGTGCGCGTGATGTGCTTGTTTTAATGTAATCCCTTATTCCGTAAGTGTTATGTGTTCGGAATAGCGAAATGATATTCCCTGTAATTTGTACTCAGTGGTGTTTTTGTATAACAATTCCAAATGAAATAAAAATCTGGCAGTGTTATGAGTGGCGAGTACAGTAAATAATTTGCAGTAAGTATAGTTACCACTCTGTCTGTGGATGTTGTAGGTTAGAGAGTAAATGATCTAAAAATAAATATAAGAACTAATATATGTTGATGAAATTATGCAAAAGTTTCTCCTAATATGCTTGAATGAATAAGAGTATTGCAGTGGGTATTTCAGTAGTGTATGATGCACGTGGGTATTTCAGTAGTGTATGATGCACGTGGGTATTTCAGTAGTGTATGATGCACGTGGGTATTTCAGTAGTGTATGATGCACGTGGGTATTTCAGTAGTGTATGATGCACGTGGGTATTTCAGTAGTGTATGATGCACGTGGGTATTTCAGTAGTGTATGATGCACGTGGGTATTTCAGTAGTGTATGATGCACGTGGGTATTTCAGTAGTCTATGATGCATGTGGGTATTTCAGTAGTGTATGATGCATGTGGGTATTTCAGTAGTGTATGATGCATGTGGGTATTTCAGTAGTCTATGATGCATGTGGTTACTTTCTTACGCTCGCCGAAGGTACAGGGGTAAAAAAGGAGCTCACTTTATATAGTAGATATATATCAAAATGAATAAATGCGAAAGTTGGGTCCATTTCTCACACTAACGGTAAAGTTTCAAGTTAATTCAACTTTACACAATAGACACACCATTTTTTTTATATATTGCTTACATATATACAATATCAGTCACAAGGTTAACTAATTTGCATATTGGTTTTGGAAAAGGATAATTTATTAATTAACTAGTATTTGTTATTGTTTTCTAATTCAGTGATTGTTTTGATTTTAATATAACAGTTCTTTTTTTTAGAATATTGTTTTATTTTCTGGACAAATATTTATCATTTGTGTTTAAATGTTACTTTCTTTAGAGGGATCGAATTGACGTTCAACAAGTTGCAATCCATTTCTAAATTGCAAGTGAAAATAAATAAATTTGTATCGAAATTACAAAAATGTTAATGTTTTCTATCTATATGAACAAATGAGAAAGATTTTATTTCGTGTTAACAAAATTATGAAAAGTTAATTATTTTAAATTAATGTTTCAAATACTTTAACAAACTTTGCGAAGTGATAGTGAGTCGGCAAAGTCAACTAGTGCATATATATATATTAAAAAAACTTCAAAGAATTAAAAAAAAAATTAAACCTGTGTTTATAATATACACACTCAAAGATGTGGCTTTTAATGAGGAACTATGTCCTTTTGCATCTAGGGCACTTGACTGTTCTTATAGGTAGTGACAAATGTTCTGGATTCGAATCTCGTTTTTGATGCGCTCCTTGCATCTAGCCACACTGAGGAGTCTTGAAAAGACGAAACACGAGTAGAGGATTATATATATATATATATATTATATATATATATATATGTGTGTATCGAATGTGAAGTAATTTAAAAGAAAGATTGAAACCTTTTTGTATTTTTCTCCCAAGATGACATTCCGATATCAATTCTCATGAAAAAAATTCTCCTACAAACAGAAGTTTAGATTTATTGACATAAAATATTTTGAGAAAAATTAATTTGAAATAAGTTCGCATCTCTTTATACAAATAAAATAGGAAATCACTTTTGGCAAATTACAATTTTTTTAATTTTCTTAATTTTTTTTTTTTTAAATCTAATCCAGAAATTGGGCCTTATAGACTTTCTTCAAACATAATTAACTACAAAATGAAATCTAAGAACTCTTCAATTTATAAAATAAATTAATTATAGAACTTGACAGATCATATTAATTATCTTAAAGAGATCGGAAGAGATCCCTTAAGTTTAAAAATCTTTTTAATTAATACTTCATAAACAGCAAATGTCTATATTTTTGAAAACTGATAAGTGGTGGCGGTGATGGAGAGAGATAATAGAAATGACTGATGTGCTTCTTAATGTTCTCTTTCAGTAAATACAATTCACAAAAAGAATATGACCAAATGAGAGATCTTCTAATGTAACACACATTGTAGCAACATACACAACTCAATGAATGAATAGCAAGTAACATATCAAAAGAAACGGTTGTGTTAAAGCAAATTACACTGAAATTATTATACAGTTGAATAAAGTCAAGTAGCCACTGGCGTTTGATATAAATTGTGTATAGACTTTATTATAGTCAATGGAACATGGTGTGTGATAAGAGAGATGGACAAGGAGTATAAAAGATAAAAGTGTCTAAAGAAAAAGTAAAAACAAATAGATTCTCTACTCTATAAAGATAAATGTATATTTGTATATAAATTAATATCCATCTGTCTCACAAAATTAGTGAGTAAAAAAAAACTATCAAACATGTCTTTTGCTAGCCTCCGGACAAAACCATTTCAATGGTGAGGAAAAATAAGAAAAATAGAATTTTTTTTTTCTTTAGATCAGAAATGATAATTTATATATGAAAAATTAAATTACTGACTTAATTCTATCATTTTATATGCATATTAGTACGAACACTGGCCGAGCATATTTTTTTCATCATTTTTGACATAGGGTGTACACTAGTAATAGAATAACAAGAAAATGAAAGAAAGAAAAAGAAACAGGAATAAAAAGAGGAAATAACAAATAAAAGATAATAGGAAAAAAGGGATAAAAGAAAAAAGGAAATGAATGAAAAAAGAAATGGAAAAATAGGAAGGAAAAAAGAAAAAAAAAGGAAAAATTAAAATAATTCATATCTTCAAGAAATCAAACTAATTTTCAATAAACTTTAACATTCTGAAAAAAAAAAAAAAAACGAAAATCTAAATTACTTCTAAGAAAAATTAATATGAAGTTTTCAGGTGAAAAAAATTTATACACAATATTAATTTCGAAAAATTTCTTAATCCAGGTGTTTAATGAAATTAGTCGATAAATCTTTAAAAAATGAGAAAAAATAGCTGTATACCAACAAATAAAATAAAATACTTAAAATTGTAACAAAATTACTTGCATCACTGGGATGATGGTTATCATAGAATGAAACAAAGAGAAATAACTCAAAATTTGATGAGAAAACATAATCCGATACGATTTACGAGAATCCAAACATAACTTCTTGATTAGCTAGATAAATATTGACAGCACTTCTCTAAAAGATTTGACAAGAGTCCAAATAAATGCATACAGACTGAATGTTGTATACACATCATTTTACGAAAACTATCTGTTGATAATACATATTTTATGATAAAGCTTTGAAATACATTTCACATTCATACGAGGTGAGAAGTTATTACTATATTATAACAACTAGCTGAAAAGCCACCTAAGGGTCAGCTCTTAGTCTAGTTTCTATGGAGTAAATTAAACTTTATTTGACAGCATTTTAAATATTTATCATTATCTTATATATAAAGTAAAGTAATTTTTCCCCTATTTGATTGACCAGTATAGCTCTATAAACAAAAGCCTCAGAAAAAATGTGAGATAGGGCAGATATTGTTTCATGTTCTGATCAAATTTTTTCCCCTTAAATTTCCAATCGATTTTTGTTTTGCATATTTAATCCGACCAACAGTTGTTTTGTTTTGATTGGTAACGTCATAGATAGTCAGAGGAGATACCCCTCAGTCACACATCCTCTGACCATGACTTTAATCACCGTGTTACAAATATTTTGTAGGATAAGTAAGTTTCATTGCACCACTTGTAAACACTATGGATGCTGACATATGTAATAACCATTCACATTTTCTTACATCAAGGCTCATTACTTGACATAAAGCAAACAAATATTTATTCTTCATAATTTCTTACTTTATTAACTTAACCGTTATGTTAACACTCACTGTTTATCCAGCAGAAACGTAACGTTAGTGGAAGGAGCAGGAATTTTTCTGGTTTCTCAATTTTCCAGGGCAACATGGGAACACAGGTCCCGTTAGTTATTATTAACATCCACTGGGTAGATACAATTCATTTCCTTTTTCAAGAGACATTGTTAAAGAGGACATACTTTTAATATATACTAGCAGATCTACCCAGCATTGTCTGGATATCAAATATGTTGAACATAATGAATAACAGTTGGGAAAGATAGTGATCTCATGATTCCATTCATTTAAATCTTAAATTCTTTAAACAATTGGTTTACAGAAGAAAATTCATTTTTTTTTTTTTTTGAAAATCGTTCCCAGCATTAAATGATTGTTAAGATTGATATGCCATTAAACAAAACAATCCAACCTATTATATATTATGCACAGGTTCAGTTTCTAATATTTATTGGAGAATGTTTATATTAACTTTTTGGGGGGTTGAAAATCTATTTCTGAGCTTTACCCTAATCTTACTTTCAACCGGTTATGGTACACTCTAAAGAGTTCAAGCTAACTATAAAAAACCAGAGTTCCTTATAAAAATTGTATTTACAAAGTTTAGGCTAGAACAGCACACACACACACACACACACACACACTGGATAAATAGGTGTAGTAAACTGTAATCTATATATTAATACGGTAGCGTGTGTGTTTGTGTGTCACGCTTACGTCAAAAGCTCTGCGCATGCGTGCTGCACCTAGATTCGGAAAAACATTTAAGTTACCTAATTTTCGTAGTGTTTCAAGTATTTCCCTTTGGCACGACGGTTAGCGACGTATGATTTTGACGTCGGCCCTACTGGTTTATAGTTCGATCCCAACCAACCTCTAAGTTTTTTTTTTCTACATCGAAGGGGGGAGGTAGGGAGGGGACGACCGGGACGACACATATTAATACGATAGCGTGTGTGTTATTTTGTGTGTCACACTTTGGAGCCAAATTTAATTAAATCTAAAGCATTTACAAAGTTAGGTTTAGTCGTCAAAATATTACCATCACTAGAAATATTGTATATAAAATTTTGTAAATTGTTTCATTTATTGTTCATTTTAAAAAATAAATACACAAATCTCATATTTTATTCAAACATGTATAGGTTATGAACAAGATAATTAGTATTGAAAACACCATTTAGTGTAATTTACACGGGTTCTGCTAGTATTTTTTATTGTGTTATTAAATAAAAGAGTTACGACTTTTGACCTTTAGAAGGAAGAATACTCTCCTATGTATCGTACTAATTTATCTGCAACGTTTTTCTTTTTAAATTACATTCGGAAAAAAAAAAAAAAAAAAAAAAAAAGAAAGAAAAAAGTGCATTCAAGAAAAGATTAAAACCATTTTTTTTGGTCGATGTAAAAATTAAATGCAATTATTTAGAGCTGAAATTGAACCTTTACACTATTTTAGTACCCCTTAGTGACGTTATGTTTTCACTAAGTAAAGATGAGACTGGTTTTTGTTCTATAGAAATTTGCTAGTTTTCTGAACTTGTATGCGTGGGTTTACTGCACTGGTTGCAATTGTCCCCACTCGTTGTGCTGGTCTTAAGATGTTGTGCGATTCATTCAGTGCAGTAAAAAAGAATTCTCATCCCAAGTAAAACCATGTTCCTAGCTGGAATAGCAGATTTGCAAAATGAAATTCTTCCCCACCAATCAGCACAATTCTTTAGCTAAGAGCCCCAGTGGGCCCATCTTGCCTGGGCAGGCACACAGTTCTAACTAATCCTCAGCTCTCAGGAAAACAAACTTCCCCTCATGCCCAGTGAGCCAGGTCTCTCCCTCCCCTTCCTATCTACTGGGGTCCTTTCCTCTTGATCGGAAATCTTGGATTCCAGTCTTTCTCACTGGTCACCATCCGACCACTGGCTACTTGAGATATCCACTGCAGATAACGGGCAGACAACAGGGGATTATCAATAGAGACAATCTACAACCACTACTTTTGGGTCTCAGCATGACTACCTGTCTTTATGAAGCACTCACTTCATTTCAAAGAGAAATAAACTTTTGGGTTGACGAAAACAAAACCAAATGTATTTTCACTTTGTTCTGTGTCCCCCGCCCACCCATTTTTAACCGAGCATCTATCACCTGCACATCTGACATTCGCATGCACCAATAAAAAAAAAATGCAGCCTACTGCATTTTTACAGTTTGACAAGAAATTACAGAGTTGTCAATTACGTTAATTATAATTGTATCCTCTTGCATAATTATATTTTTAGTTTAATCTCGCAATTCAAATAAGTGATTACGGTCTATATTGCAGAAAGTAGGTTTGCACTTGGTAACTGAAAACTTTTGAATGAGTATCTTCTATGAAATGTAATTCACATTTTGAATTTGTCCTTCGTTACAAACGGTGAATCTCTAAGTTTATATTACTGAAAGTCATTGGACTGGATGAAAGCAATTGGAATTTTAATTTTTTCTAGCAAATGACAATGATAAATGTGAAACATGACTGGTTAGTCAGAATCAAACATCGATTTAACGATGTATTGCTATTTTAGTCTGACTTTGAAAATCACACTGAGTTTACTTGATATGTTGGATATATCTTTTATCAAAGTATAAAAAAGTGGTAAAGAACATTTGTATCTACATAATGTCTGATGATCGTAGTTTGCAAGACTGATAATTTATAGCAGTGCTTTCTTTTAAACCAATTTTAAACACATTCTTAGTGTTATTGATTAACGATATAAACAGCAACACTACCAAATAAAAAAGTGATATCCTATTACTCTAAACTGGATAATTACAAACTTTAAATCAGAAAGAGAAAAAAATAGCAGATGCTACATCAAAATGATGTAAATAAACAGATAAACAAGTTTTTACAATAATAAAAAAAAATCTCATTTGTTGGGAAGTTGAAAGAAAAATCAATTAAGAAAACTAAAACCAAATAAAACATACCTAACCTGTTCAAAGTCAACATGTTTGCTTTACGCTTGGGTAAAGAAATTGCTGTTTTAAGTCAACTTAATTTTCAAAATCAAAGTCACACCTAAGTAGGTTTAGTAGAGTTATCACAGTCAGTATAAAACAGTTATTTCCCAAGTGTTTCATTGGAAAATCAACCATTTTTTAATTCTAATGCATTCACACAACATTCTTTACTAATGAGAATATAAAAATAAAAACAGGCACAAATTTTCTTCTTACAAGTATGAAGGATTTTGCCTAAATATAAACAAAAATGTGCTTCAAATGAATGCTAATAGCATGAAACTGTAAAAAGTTTCAGCTTGTGAACCTTTTTATGAAATAGCAACAAGTAATTATTTTCACAGAGGTAGAAATATGCAAAGCATGATTAGCATTAAAGTAATAATTTGGAGTGGATTTTTAGACAGTGCTCATCAGGATATTCCTTCCACCAGCTCTTGGAGAAGTTGAAGATCTGGGATTCACCCCCACCCTCCTTCTCCGAATGAAGTCAAGAATTTGGGGGTCACCCCCCCCCCTTCTCCCAAGGATTTAGTACCCCTCCCCCGAGCTGAGGACACAGAAGTATTTTTTCATTAGCATGAAAGTAATAATTTGGAGTGGATTTTTAGCAAGTGCTCATCAGGATATTCCCTTCGAAGGAGTCAGGCTCTGGGATTAACTCCCGAGTGAATCGAAGATCTGGGATTCATCCCCCCTCTCCCCAGGATCTTGTATTCACCCCCCACCCATAAGGGAGGTGAGGACACTGATCAACTTTTTCTATGGTGTGAGTGTATAGAAAGATTAATACCAATACAATATTTATTGTAAATGATTAATTGAATAGAAGTTGCTATTTTACATAGAGATGGGGGGGGGGGGGTCATAAGTTTCCCTATGGTAATAATAGTGCAATAATTTCAAAGGGATTAAAACTGTTTGCCAATTACATAATCTAGAGTCATGAGAGTTGTCTCTTTACTTGTAAAATGATCAGCATTCGAATCTTTGTATCTGCTTACTTCTCAATTACTTTCAATCATCTTAGATTTCTCCCAGCCACTAAGCTTAAGCCATGCCGGGTAAAGAGGAGTGCATTTGGAGATTATTCAACCCTTGCTTCGCTATAAATTCATTATGCAGACATCCTTTCAGAGTCAAGAGCACACAGGCATACTCTAATGAAGGCCTTGTTGCAGACTATTTTTCATTGTGTAAAATTTTAAAATGTATCTTAAGTCATAGCCGGACAATTTTCAGAAACTTGGATTCATAAAAGAATGCATTTGCCCTAACTGATTATTTCCAGTTAGGCAGGAAGATAGCAAATTGAATTAAATCCATATTGCAAAAGAAAAGCATTTCTATGTTTCACAGACAAATCACCATGAGCAGATTGCCAAGTTGGGTATCGATTAATAGATGGCAAACTATGGAATTTGAGTTCAGGTTAATATGTTACTGTTAAAAGCAATTTCATGTAATGAGAGAAAAGATAAAACTAAGGAAGCCTAAAGATCGCTGATGAAACCATCCCTTTTCCGATGGTGGGGGGGGGGGGCAGAAGAGGTGCAGAAGTAGGTAGCACTAACTCTTGATTGAAAATATGAACAATCTAGGTTTACTGGAAATTGAGAATTATGCTATAAAATGAAAATCAAAAATAAAATCAGTTCATCTATATACTATTGAAAAGTTATGGTGTCTTTGGAGTTTGTTTGTACACAAATAGAAACATGATTGTTGACAAAAAAAGGAATAGGCAGAGTACACATTACTAAGGCAGTAGTTTTCTGATATCAATACCCAAATTCTAATCTCATGTAAAGGATTTTTTAAACTGGATAGATGTTTGATAAATTTGAAGAAATTAACATAACATTAAAAACAAATTACATAAATATTTTTTTTAACCAAGTGACCGTTTCTTATAATCTGCAAAATGTAGGCAAAAAGTATTTGGCATAAGTTTAAAATAAATTATTTGTGCTTAAAAACAATTTCTTTATCAATAAAAGCACATAAATACATTCATCATAGTTACTCTCTTATGTAAATACTAAGTAGCGCATTTTTTCCACAAAATTTTAAATATTTTTCTTTGTATGAAGCGGTAGAGGATAGGTACATATTAAGCATTGTTTAAGTAAATAGATAACATATCTTCTTATATTACGTGTATACATGAAAAAAATATATATATTAGACTGTTTCACTGTATTACAGTTCTTCAGTATGGCTAGATGAGCAAATGCTTCAAGCTGAGATTAAAACCCAACCATTTTGTCAAAAGTTCAAGTCACAATCTACCAGGCCATCAGCCCAATATTATATATATATATATTTTTTCAAAATATAAAGAATGAAAATATTATTCATGCAAATGAATTCCTGGCTTTTATTAGTTGCTGCACTCACTCAGTAAATGACTGAAAGGGACAGCCAACATGACAAAGATAAGAATAATAATTTGCTTCTCTGTAGGCGATGGACCATGTGGCACTTACAAAATTCTAATTTCATTGTATCAAAGTTTAATGTATATCATTAACTTACATTACGAGTTTTATTATTCTGTAAGCGTACATCTATTATTATACTAAAGCTGAGTTAATCAACGTTTAAAGGCTTTTTTCCCTATATATTTACCACATACAAAATACATACTTAGATATGCTTTAGTTTTGGGATTGAGCTATGTTTGAAAAAATATTCAATTTTAATTGTTCTAATCGGCTGCAATTTGAAAATAACTCACCAAGTCACCCATCTCTTACTAAGTTTCGGTCTATCACCCTCACCTTTTCTTACTGTACGTTTGTTCACTTCCATGCTCTCATTTTATACGGTGTCTACCACTTCAGTTTCCACTTATTACCAAAAAAGTAATACCTCCCTTGCCCCCCTTTCTATATAGACAAAAAGAGCAGTGAGGGTAAAGGTGTCGACTACTGCTACTCTCTTTGTCAGCTTCTCTCTCACTTCCTCTAACCGTCCTTCTCTTTCTATATTGACAAGAGACAGCAAGACGATAAGGGCAGCAACAGCAAAGGTGTCAACTACTACAAGTATAAAATTTTAGATTTGAATAGACGATTATAAACAAAAGGAAATATTACCATCAGATGTAATACTATTTAAATCATACTGGTGAGGGAAAGAGAGTGGGAAGATAGTGAGCAGAAAGACTAATTTGGGATATTGTATTTTTAACTGGCTTTGCAAACTCACTTTTTCTTGATTTAAATAATGTAACCCAGACCCGATGGGTCACTTTTTTCTAGTGTGTGTGTATACATATATATAGCTTGACCTGAGATATTTTTATTTTCTCATGTGTGTGCTGCTTTTTGGTTGACACTCGTGTCTGCATAGGTAATACCTATATAAAATAAATGGTTATTTATTCTACAAGGCTGGAAACAAAGAATGTTCATAAGGTGAAAAATGAGACTCGGTAGAGAATTCAAATCTGTGCCCACAAAGAGGTACTACCTTTCGCTGATGTTGCTTTAAACAACTCAACCAACAGTCACATCTCAGCTTGAAACACTCATGTCTAGCAACATTGAAGAGCTGTAATACGGCAAAACAGCTGTTACTTTATTTTGTAAAATTTTTCATGTCTTTTCACTTTTTTGTATTAATTTAATTTTTTATTTATTTACCTTCCCATTCACTTCACATTAACCTATAAAGTTATCTTGTTGGATTTTCAAACTTTGATTTTGACTAGCCAATCTTCATCTGCTATTCTTGTACCATGCTACTGGCATTATAACATACTTCACTATAATTTATTTTTAAAAATTACTTAGTCCAGTCCAGCCAGTTTATTTTATGAAACATTTTCACCTATTCACCAAAAAACTAACTCAGAAAAGGGAATAATAATAATAGCCGTCTCCATTACAACTAATATTTGCTTTATTTTTCTGTATAAGTTTAGAAATTGTGCAAACAGATCAAAGCTTAAAAACTAAAATGATTCATGCACTGCCGGGTAGTTAATTATAAAGTTAAGAGTTCAAAAGGAAAAAAATTGAATGTAATTATGCGATTTATCTTTCATCGTTGCGTAACACATCCTACAAACTGATTTAAAACAAGCCGTGCGTGCGAGGTCCCCCTCTGTATGTGACTCGATGTGGCGAGTGTAAAATGCAATAAATTTGAGCAATTTGGGTCATTTTTGACCCCCCTTTGACCCCCTAGAGGCGCGAACCAGATGAAAAGTTATGGGGCAAAAAATGTCATTTTTTGCCATTTTGGGGCCTTTTGATCCCCTGGGGGGGCTAACCAGATTTTTTTTTCAAAAATCGGAGAATGTCACTTTTTAACGTGACCAAAGTTAAAACTTCATGCAAAATTTCAGAAATCCAATGCTGATGTTCCCACCTACATCATTTTGTTCAAATTATAGAGGTGCATCGGTAAACTAGTTTTAAACGACGCTGAGCCTGGTCAGTGCTAAAATGGGTGACCATTTAGGAATATCAGGCGCTGTATGGGTTCTCCCCTTATCTCGGCATTGTTTCCAGTCGTCCTGGACTTCATCCCACTGGAATCAGGCAGTGCCGACTCAAGAGAGATGTGGTTATGGATTGCGCAACCCTTGCTTTAGAATTACACGCACATCCACCCTCACAGGGGAATTCCATTGTCTTTTGAGACTGAATGGAGGCCATGATCGGTAAACTAAATTTCAACTCTAGTTGGGAAAGTTATTAGTGTCCATGCAAACACACTAACATATCATTTTTCATTTATATACTAGTTACACCTATCAGGTGTTGCCTTTTTAAATAGGATTTTGAAACTTTAATTTATTCATTATTGTTGTAGACCCGTGCTAGGGGTCACAAAGAAATAAACCACAAATAGTGACAGGGTTAAAATATAACAATGTATTTATCATAAAGCAATACAGAACGCCACTAATGTGGTAGGAGATGAACGGGTTCATAACATGCGGTAAAACATGGTATGAAGGTCTCTCTGAGTCTCTGCAACCAGTGGTATTTATTATACCTGGTTGATACCATCAGTTCTCGAATAGGGGTGATTTGTACCCCACAACAATTATATTTTTTTTTAATCAATCATTTTAAATAAATAAATTATTAATTAATCAATTTTTATACTTAAATCATAATTATTCATATCTACACAATCAGATTATATATATACACAGACACACACACACCCATGAGAAGATTTCTTTATCAGAACTGGTAAAAGTAATTCTCCAACAGAACAGCTTTGCACCACTTTTATGTCTCCTTACAAAGATTAAAATCAAGATATAATTATACTAAACCTTATGTCTAGAATCCTTATTGGAATTTTGATCAAAATCCATTACATGATTTTAATTATAGAAAATGTCTAAAATTCAAGGCTTAAGCTTAAAGGAGTCTTAAGAAATTGAAATCATGGAGAATTTTGCTTAATTGATATCTAATGACTATGGATAAAATTCAATGCAAATCTGACATATTTGAATCTTCAAAGAAACTGAAATTTGAGGAAATATTTATTAAGCGATGTCTAATATCTCTAATATCTATTGTTAAAATTTCACAAAGGGGTTTCACCCTCTTTTTACTCTCTTTGCATAAAACTAAATTAGCTAAATATAGCCTACATTACAACCCTTATATCTAGCAGCTGTGTTGGAAAATTCATAATGATTGGTTAATTAGTTTAGGAGTGAATCCGATGCAGACAAATATATAATCATACCTAACTTTATAAAAAGAGAGATTCCACCCATACATCTATAGAGGAAAGTGATCTTTTTTTTTTGTGACACCATTTGCAGTTTTGCACCAAATGGCAAATTCAGCAATGATTTTGCACCAGTTTTTATTTTGTGATTATTCATATAACATGTGATAATGAAACAAGAAATCAATTCAGCTTAACGTGAAAAAGTGAAATATTAAAATTCCAAGAAGTTATATAAACTCAATTTAGACAAGCTTTTAATGTGACACATTAATGACAGTTATAACTCAGCTAATAAATGACAAAGAAAATATTTGATGACCTTTCCAAGAAGAACTGTTATTTACATGAGATCAGACTCATCATATTCGGTTTAATGTCCGTTTTACATGTTGGCAGGCTTTTAGCAATTGACTTACAAACTAACCTATCTCTGACCAGGTCTTTACTTATCCCTCTTTCAAATCTATCCTACCCCCCCCCCCTCCTAAAATAACAAAAATTAATAAACGGATATGAGATATCTAAATATGGCATGAAATATAGATTGCAAACAATCTACATTTGAAGATTTGGGAAGTGGTTGTCTGAAATTCCCAAAACGTTACTGACTATGACAAAAGGCACCTGAAGAAGGTTGCAGAATACAGCGGCCAAAACTTTGTGTGTATAAAAACACCAGGAGGATAACATCCAGAATAATGTGACCAAGATCTTTATGGAGAGTAGAAAATGAACATTGAGTTTATGTTCGGCAGCTTCGTAACTCTTGCCCCCTTTCTATTTTGTCCTTTAGTCCTCACATTCCATGATCGATTTTTCTGACAAAGGGGGAAGAATTGCTGTTTTTTAAGTAGCAGTGCTAGAGCAAAACAGCTTTTTGTAGATGACTAATATATACGGTGTTGCAGCAAAATCTGACACTTGACAAAAAGAAAATGAAATAGGCAATAAAAACAAAAGTTGTATATGCAGAGACCCGACAGTTTAGAGTTACATACATTATTTTTCAATGTAACCGACGCCAGCGAAGATGACCATCTCAAGGCAAGCGTAAAATCGGTCACACGCTTTGGCGACCATGTCCTTGTCTATAGCGGTGAACGCCTCCCTGATGGCAGTCTTCAGAGAGTCTACCGTGTTGATAGCCTGCTTGTTGGTCTTGGCCTCAATCACACCCCAGAAGAAATAGTCAACACCCTGTATATACATATATATCTTTTCTAATATATAAAGTAAAGCCAGTCTCCTTATCGTTTCTTTGTCATCGATAGCTTTCTTCCTACAAAATCAATATTGTGGATCGTTGCAGCATGTTAAGAAGAATAAAATTTAAATCGATTTGATTCCTTCCAGAAAATACTGTCTGGGTAGGAATTATTTTCAAATAGCCACCAACTTATAAAAAGGACATAACTGTATTCGTCCACACAGAGTTACTTTCTTTTGATCGGAACAAAAATATTTCCAAAAAATTTTTTAAATACGACAGTTTTAAAAAAAGAGAAGCAAAACTAATTGCAAGTAAATATAACATCAGGTACGTATAGCAAGTAAGGAATAAAGGGCTAAAAACATTTCTGACAGTGTGGTTACCCTCCAAAACTTTGTAAGCGCTAAAATTATGCTTCTCCATTTGGATGCCTTGGGTCAACACCTGTTGCCCCAGCCCACCCTCTCTATCGGCATACCACTGTAGCTATGATGAGGATAACAGCCTTAATTATGTAAATAAAAATATATATTCTTATCTTATTCTAACCTCATACACTGGCCAAAAAAACTGATCATTTTAAGTTTTTTTAATTTGAAATTATGTTGGATTTTTTGTTGCATGAATGACTTTATTCAATTGTAAAATGGCCTTGGAGAATTTCTGTATTAAAGTTACTTCAAAGTAATTTTATAATATCAGATAAAAACGAACATTATTTTTACCTTATGGTCGGTTACTTGAAAACAATTTAATATTGCTTAGGTCATACAATGATATTTGTGTATTTTGAACATAGATGTCAACTAGTGCAGATTATGTTACCGAAAAACACTACTTATGACAGGTGACCAAAGTTGGCTTGTAAATTTCGCCACATTATAACCAGATATGAAGAACATGGACAAATCAATGACTATTGACTTGAAATCGTGTCTACTCAAATGGAAAGGATTCCAATTCACACCATGTGCAACATCACAGGTTATATGCTTTTCAAAAAATAAAAAATAAAACACTATAAAAAAATTGTTGATTTGAATTGAGCGAAAGGAAAGTTATTTCTATAGGGAAATATATATATATACAAAAATGAATTTAGTCTTCTTGGACTGCCTCGGAATAAGGGCATGAATTACCCAAGGCAAAAAGCAATTTTTATTTGAGAATTTGCAAAATATTTATTTGTAAAAACTAATATTAACATCAAATTTTAGAAAATTAATAAAAACTAAACTAAAAGTTATAAAATTAATTTTTTTATCGACAAAGAACCAGTAAGAATTACATTTTTGATAAATTTTGCATTTTAGAGCTTATTTTGATAATTCTGAAAGTATTTTCTCACGTTGCAGCATTTTCAAATGGTGTCGTTGGTCGTGGTGGGAAGGGGATAAATATACTTGCATATTTTTGAAAATGAAACAAGCACGCACGGAGCAAATAGATTTTCAGGTTTTCGAACTCAAAGATTTTGCAATGAAAAACAAAACAAAGAAAAAAATTAGTGGATTAAAAGAAATTCTATGTAAGTATGACAGTAAAAATGGCCATTTACGTGGCTTGATGTTTAAGGGCGCTACAGCAATAATTACATACATACATACACACATGCACGTTTTATTTGTAACAATATTCTTAATTAAATAATATATTCTAGTGATTAGAGTTCCATCTTCTCACTCGGCCCCAAAAATAGATTTTTTTTCCTATAAATGATGTTTTACAATGAAAACAAATATATAAGTATAGATACCATGATGCATATTATTAATAGATGTATAGATGTCAAAGAAAACTGTTGAATTAATATTAACTAGAAGGGTCCTTTGAAATTGCAGTTTATTAGAAAAAAATAGGTTTTAATTTTGATCATTTGCAAGCTGTGCTTATCCGCCATTGCCTGAGAGTCTTTATTTTCAGTTTTTTGGGGTTTTTTTTTAACTGCCATTTGTCATTTTAAACAAGTTTTTGTTTTTTTAAGTTAAATTTAATTATTACGTTATCGTTTGGTTATTAAATTATTAATTGAACTAAATTTTTATTAGAGTTGGGCGGTTTTTAAATTTTGGTTTCGGTTTTTTTTCCTTAAAACCTCGGTTTACGGTTCGGTTTTTCGTTTTTTTTGAAAAAAAATTTTTTACTATGGAAGCTATTCATTCTCTTGTGTGATGATTAGTTATTATTCAACGTTTAGTTGAATTATGCCACTGTTTCGATAATTTTGTGACTGAATCATTCTCCATGATATGAATCATATAAGTTTTAAGGTGTTGACTGTTGTAATCAAAGTTCTGATACCTTTTTAACAGTTAACTCGTTAAAACAGTGACCAAAGATTCATGAAAGATTTCTGAAGAATAAAACTGAGTTTTAATATACATTCTATCTAATTCTTTAACCCATCAGAAGCTAAAATATAACTCAGAAATGCAAGAAATTAAAAAACGAAAATTTATTTAAACAAACAAAATAATTTTACAAATAAAATTAAGCAAAAATGATGATGAAAATGAAATATTGTCAAAATTATAAATAGATAAAAATTTTAATTTTTTAATAGGTGAAAATGTTTGCAAGACGTTGTGTCTTGTCGCGTAAAATAAACACACCATATACTTCTCGAATTGCCGGTGTTGACTGTTGGGATGTCTGTCATTTTGTGTGCTCGAAGTTCTGTTAACTGGTGCGTGTTGGGGGGTAATATTTGTTTTTAAGACAGGGTAATAAAACTTTATAGACATGCGTAAAAGACTAGTAGTACACCGAAAACCGCGCCAAGGGAAAAGGAAGGATGGTTAAAAAAAGTAGAGATTATTAATTCACCTAAAGTCATTTTTTAAGCTTTAAGGTAATTTTAGTCATAGAATTCATGATTTGGATTAAAGTTTAATAATTAAACTTTCGAATAAATTGTCAACTCTAAATAAATACCATATTAACAATTTAGTAAAATATAAATCGTTGCATAGTCTACTTTTTGAATAAACCATTTTTGGGAGAGAAAACGGTATAGTTGAGAGATAGTTCTCTAGAAATTACAATTTATGTATGAAGTGGCTTTTCAAATGTAAACAATGAAATGCCTAATGTTTAAAATAATTTTAAAAATCCGAATAAAGTGACACTAGCATTGGCAACTACTTTTTTTCTTTTTAAATGTTTATACTTACTCACTACTTTTCGTTTATTTACTTTTACAAGTATTTTTTTTAAATTTCATTTTAATAACTTATTTTTTTAGATAACTCTGAAACAAACAAATAATTATTTTACAATTTTGAGTTGAATCAAATAGATTTTCGACATCATACGGAACGCGTTTGATTTTTTCTTTTTCATTTGAAAATAGTTTATGCTAAAAATACGATGTCATGTCTGTCGTATTTCTCTTTTTTTCATTTGAAAATTCAAAATGTTAATGATAAACAAACTGTAAACAAAGATTTCTTCCTACAAGTAGCAATACACATGAAAAAATTTAAATTGCTTAAAATATCTCAATAATGGCATATATAGAAAGAGCTTGATGATCTAAGAAAGAATCTTTTTAAATTTTTAAAATCTGACTAAAAATAAGGAAGTTATGACTATTTTTGTGCCTCGCACAATTGGATATTTTCCCCTCTTTAATACCATATGCGTTTCGTCACATTTTTTACACTAATTTTTCAGTAAAAATGTTATATCTTTGTTAAAACACAAGATTAAGCAATGAAATTTACCATATAAGTGTATTTTTGTACAAGGAATCAGAATATGCCACTGAAAATCCCCAGAAATTAATGGTTTCCAAGTAATCTGCACTAAGTGCACATAAATATGCTGCAATACTTTAAAAATACCATGAATCCATTAAAAGAAAGAAGTTAGAAAACTCAAAGTTGAATTGTAATACATTTTATGTACAAGAAACTAAAATCTAATACTAGGACTGTTTAAAAATGAATATATTGCAAGATTTCTTTAGCATTATTGTAGATTTACACCTTCTGCTAACTCACCCCCTTACCTCCCCAAAATATGAGATTCTACTTTTTTTATTTAGGCAATTACATGTTAACACCCTGAAAAACTTGGCAGAAAGAAAGAAACAAAAACAATTATTTTAGAATTTAAAGTGGGGATCAGTTTCACATAAAATAATCCCCCATTTCAAGGCCATTCTAGCGTTTTAGGACAGTTAATTATTTTTTCTATGGGAGATAAATCCTGTGCGTTTTTCTTGTTTTTTTTCTTTCTTTTTTTTTTAGACGATTATAAGGGTTTTTGTGGGAGGAGGGGGGCTTACCACTTGAACTTCAGGTTAGTGGTAGGGCTAGGGGCAATTAAGTGTGAACACCCTGAAAACTTAGCAGAAAGAAAAAAAACAATTCATTTAGAATTTCGAGTGGGGGATTAGTTTCACATATATTTAATGCAGAATAATTCACCATTTCCGGGCCATTCTAGCGTTTTAGGGCATTAATCAATTTTTTTCTATGGCAAATAAATCCTGTGCGGTTTTTTTTATGGGCGTCTGCTTTTTTTTTTTTTTTTTTTTAGACGATTATGTGTGGTTTTAATGGGCTTTTTTGTAGGATTAGGGCTTCCTACTCGGACTTAGGGTTATTGATAAGGTTAAGGAAGGGGTTTTGTTTTGGATGGAGGTTGCCATTCGGACTTAGTGTTAGGGTTAAAGGAGTTTTTTAGGAGTGGCTTGCCACTCATATTTAAGGTTAATGGTACGATACGTTCAGGATGGCATTTTTAGGAGGTGGGCTTGTTAGTCGTACCTAGAGTTAATGGTAGAGTAATTATTTATTTTATAAATTTGACTAAAAGGCAAGAATGGCCGGGAAATCAGCGATCATTTTACATTAAATTTATATGCGAAACTGATCCCCCACTCTAAATTCTAAATTATTTTTTGTTGTTTTGTTTTTTCTTTTTTTCGCCAAGACTTTAAGACGTAATCGCCTAAAAAAGTAGAATCTTAATTTTTTTTTTTAAATTGGCGACTAGAAATTCATTACTACTAGAAGTTCGAAAGTTGAGTGAAAACCAGTATTTTTTAAAGTATTTTTTTATAAAAGAACCAAATAGGATTAACTTTTTTAAGCACAAGAATTTTTGTCTTATTTTTACAAAGCTAGGTTATATTAGCTGCTGCTGATTGATTGTTATATCAGCAATACTAGCAGCCATTGTTGACTTTCGCTCAAAAAAAGGACAATATTTTTTAGGATAAGATAATTTTAAATTACTATTACCGAAAGACAAAACAACGTACAATTATAATTTTAATGCATAAAAAAAGATGAAAGATTAATTTATTTACTAGTTGGGTACGAAAAATGTAACAACATTTTCTATATTCATATTTTAAAATGTTTAAAATTCATTCTAGAATGAAAATAAACAAAAATCGCCTCGTGTTTATAGCAGTAATTGCAGTAATATATTTGTCCATCTGTCCTCTTACTAATATAACATTTTTTGGTAATATTCAATTTTATTCAAATCGGAAAATCTTTTCAACCGTGTTTCCTTGTATATGGTGGCTTACTGTAGTAAAAACACAATACCGAACGGTTACGGTTTTTAAAAAAAAACCGATTCGGTATTCGGTATGGAGACGAAACCGAAAAACCGCGGTTTTTCGGTAAAACCGCCCATCTCTAATTTTTATAAAACTAACTAATTTTGTTATGGTAATGTTTTAATCGATATTCATAAAATGCTTGAATGTAAACAGCTTCCAAAACTTTGAATACATGAGGATTTACTAAATGTTTTAAAGTCAGAAATAACTTTCTATTCAACAGTTTAAATGCTTCCAAATTCCTATGGGTGACAGTTATTCATTCTTTTTTTCTTCAACTATTAACAAAAGGTTAAAATGGCTAACTTGTTCATGAAGAAATACAAATGCATTCCGGTGGATTTAATTTCCCAATTCAATTACTTTATTCAAAAAAGACTTTTTAAAAGTTTGCTATCGTACTTTACACGAGGGAATTTTTTTTATTTCAATAAATATTCGATTAAAAGTTAATTTAAAAAAATATATATATATTAATTCAATTCTGGTAGTCACAAGACAAACACATGCACACGATGTTGTCTTATAAGTTTATTAATAGAGATTATACATTAGTTTTATTTATCTTCCTCCCACGGCGGGAAGATGTGACACAACGTCAGAAAGTGGGGATTGAAAAGCCAGTGCACTCTGGTCTACAAAAAATGCTTGGGCAACCCCGTCAGCATTCCCTGGTATGGGCCACTTAGGTGATTAACAATAAACTAACCCCTTCTCAAAGTGCGAGAATGTAAAACCTTGGAGGGTAGGTCTCCTAGAACTGTACAGAACCATTCCTCAGCCCGACAGAGCAAGGCTAGAAGAAGCCACAATGGCCTTGCTTCTCTCAGACTGATTGTCGAAGACGTATCCTCAACTGGTAAACGTTTGTATTACTTTTAATTAAATATAACAAAATAATACTTTTCCATTCCATATATATATATATATCAACACGTGTGAATTACTCTCCTCTTTGTCACGTTTGTTTCACACTTTCCTTTCTGCATCTATGTAGATGTCCTTGTGAATGCTTATGAATGTTGACTATGACACTAGTTTGTTGATGGAGAATGATGGAAGATAAGTATTGACATCTACATGCTAATGATTACGCATGTTTATATATAGATATTGTTTATCTAACCTGAAAAACACATGCACCAGTAAGTTTGTTTTTTTAATTTCTTTTTCTAAAACTTATTTTAGAACTGATCAGTTGCACTTTTTACAGTGTTTTATCAGTTTTCATTAAACGATTTATTCATTTATAACAAAAGAGACATTTTGATTATATCAAATCTCTACATTCGTGCGTTGAATATGCTGATAAACAGGTCATTATTTACAAAAGCAAAATAATAAAAAAAAAAAACAGACGGTGGAGTGATATATTTTAAGTTGTGGATTCCTATCTACATTAAAACCATAAAATATACCATTTTTTTTTTTTTTGCTTGACATGATTGAAAACTTTATGGTATGAACATTTTGCCAATTAAATCAATGTTTCATTATAAAACAGTTTTGATTAAATGAAAATTATATAATTGAAAACAAAGATAAAACAAAGAAATCCAAAATCGAACGTTCGGGCTATAGACTCTACATCCTCAATACAAACGGCAATGGGTGTTTGCATGTATTCTTAACTAATGAAACAAAGAAAATGAGGTGGTAGGTAGTTTTGTTTTACGGCATAGCAACCCTTTTTGGGTTATTTAATGCCGAATCTGGTCATTATAGTAAAAGATTTATGCTTCAAGTTCTAAAAATAAAAATAAAGAAGGGGAGGGAGAAAGGGAGAGGGGCTGTTGTTTTTGTTTTTGGTTTTGTAGAACATAATTAAGTTTTACAAAAAAAAAAAAAAAAAAAAAAGAAGAAAAACAAAAAACGTCAATGTAGGTGAATTTCGTCTCAGGGAGCCACAGGGCAGCCTGATCTGGTATCACCAGCAAAGAAAATGAGTGAACATCTGTACTATAATAATGTATAATAACAACACACACCATTTCTGACACTCCACATGATTGCCAGCAATAAGGTAGCAATTCTTCTATCGATTCAACCCACTGATTATCCGATATTGATTAAAGGTGATATTAAAAAAGAAAGTTGTTATCTATATTAATAAAATTATGAGACAACTTCACATGTTTTTCTCGCATCTACATAACTTTGACGATAATTACACATTGAATTATTATTTCTTATTTACTATTAATCGATTATTTATTGAAATTAAAAATGCAATAGTGTCAACTAAACGAAATTTAAAAAAATCCTATTTTGAGTTTCCTCAATATTCACTTTCTCTCCCTTCACTCGCACACAAGGCACGTAGCTAGTTTTCATTCCTGTATTCAGAACATAATCAGCACTCTCATATATATATATATATATACAAATATATATATTGTGTAAGCATGAAGCATCGATGTCTGTAGGTAATAATAAATATTTATTTAAAATGTTATAGCTCTCCTTATTGCAAGGACTGATGCCTCTTAAAAAACTTAATAAGTCACATACGGCTTAACACGATATTCCAACTCCTTTGTTGTTGAACACCTTTCGCCTGTTTACTATTATGCCTGCCGATTTGGCACATATAGAGTTTAATTTCTCTTAATTTCTGTGCTAATTGGTATTAGCAGAAGGGTAGAATAGCGGATTACGAGTCAATGGTGACTTACAAACCGGATTTGTGCCCTCTGACCGGCAAGAATCAACATTTCCTACACTGAAGATTGTGTAAACATGAAACATTGATGTCTGTAGGTAATAATAAATATTTATTTAAAATGTTGGTATATATATATATATATATATATATGAATCTGCCTCCTTGCTGATTTGGCACCTCTGGCTCATAGCTTCTTATTTATAAATTTAAGAAAAAAAAAAGAAGCTAGATAGTATGTGACTTAAAAAGAAAAGAAAGTAAAAAAAACTAACTGGGCAACGCCAGATAGGTACAACTAGTAATTAATATAATCTGTTCGAAAAGTAATTCAAATAAACAAAAACATTCCTCGCCAGATACTCTATATCCACCTGAATATAATAAGATTCTCAGAAAGATAGTAAGATTATAAGAAAATATTTAGAGGAAAAAAGAAAAAAAAACTAATAAAAATTAATTAACATTTTTCCTTTTTTTAAAGAAATCCAAACATGCAATTGAGAACCTCTAAGTGGAAGCTGATTTAAATATCCTATTCAATTTTTAGCAGGGAGTTCAAGTTTTCTGTGTAGTTTTTACAATAAGAAAAGTGAACCGCCTACTTGATTTTTCAATCTCATTTGCAAATGTCATTTTGTAATATCTGAGTGTGTGAAGGTAATTTTAGGCTAAAGTTGCATAGGAGACTGACCCCCCCCCCCTTCTAAAAATTGAACAGTAAGTCTTTTAAATAATCTGATGATTTGGTGTTCAATCGATATAAAAAATCTTTAAGTAACAAAACGATTCATGCGAAGTGAAAAATTCCCGAGGAAACGTTAACTCTAAGTCTGATCAGTTTACATTAAACTTACAAAGTAAACTGAACCGGCACTTAGAAAATTGGAAAGAAAAAAAAAAAAAAAAAAAAAGAAAAAAAAAATCGATAAAAAAAAAATTTATAATCTGAAAATTTGATGCTACAAATTACATATGTTCACCTCAAATAATAAGTGAAAAATTTAACCTGCCTCCGACAGCGGCAGTTTAATTTTTTCTTTAATGTGGATATATTCAAGTCAGACACAAGGTCAGTTTATACTGAGAATCTAGCTCCCCTAAAAGAGGCCACTTTGGACGGGTACTAAAATAACCTGTCACTAAATGACCTCAACTGCACTTTGAAAAGTAAAAAATATATAAGTAACAAATTTTGAAAATTTCTTTCATTTTAATAGCCTGAAAATGTTTTTTTTTAGCAGAATCGAAAGTACTCCGTTGCTACTTTTATTACGAATTGTATTCCTGATATAAAAACATATCAGAGGATCAGTTATGAAAAGTTGATTTCTTTTAATAACCAAATGCATTCGACATAAAATATAAGTTGTGCATATTATAGATATACCAAAAATGGATTATACTTAGAATGATCATTTCTACCCATGACAACTTAGGTATATGTATCTTTAAGAGATGAAATAATAAAACTGATAATCATGCTGGCTTGTTTGCACATATTTAGATGAGAGAAAGGGTAAATGAAACGAGAAGTGGTGGGGGAGATGAATGGGGGAAGTGGTAGGAGGAGAAGAATATAAGGAATAGTGGCAGCAGCAGCAGTCTAAGAGAATGGCTTAAATAAAGAAATGATTTAAATAAAGAAAAAAGGAAAGATATATATTGTTATTTATAACCATGTAATGTATGAACTAATGTGTCAACCGTCACAGGTCATCTAGTTCATACTACTTCGAAATCATAAAAATGAATGAATGCATTTAAATGAGTTAGCCAAGCCTTTTTTTTTCTTGCTCTTTCATACAAATAGTTAGCACTTCATATTTAAGTATACATATAAAATACAAGATTTTTGAATAAACAAGCCGACAGCAGAGCATACAGAACGTAATGTGGCCCCTTTTTTACTTATATCCCACAGGGGAGGAGACAAAGTTAGATATGAACGGTTTTTAATGTAGAGAATCCAGCTCTCCAAAAAAGGGTCACTCTGGACTGGGGGCAAAAAATATCTATATAGTCACGTCTGCACTCCTTCATGAATGAAGACAGGTCAGGCGACAGACAAACCCTTCACCATCGCTGAAAGGAGGAGGTAATGCCTGGAAGGATGACCTCCTGAGACTGAATATATATTATGCTGAGCCTAGCCAAAAGGCCGAATATGGTCCAATCGTCTGTTCAACAAGTGTGTAAAAATGTTAAGTCTGAAAATCATTGATAAGCTTAATTCATAAATTCTCTGGACGGTCCGTTTGTCCGTTTAGCAGTTTTTTTTTGGAAGGGGGGGGGTATGTAATGCTGAAAAGCTCAACACTTATTGCAAAAGAATTCATTGTATATGACTCATTGAACATAAGTTGCTATTTTTACCCATAGTAAGGGAAACATTTCGGGTTCATACCTTTCTCAAAAATCTAAGTGCATAAATGAATGTACAATAGAATTTAAAAATCGGCATAGTGAATTACATAGTCCATGACAATATCCATTAAGCCAATCAATCACCTCACCCAATATTCCCGGTAAGATCTGGAAATTGAAGGTAGTAAAGTATGGATGTTTCTGATGGTATGGTAAAGAAAAGACTTCGGTTAATGGGGAAAAGTGTCAGCCTTGTAAAAACAGAAAAAACAAAACAAAAAAATGAAATAAGAAAACAGTTAGTTTATAATGTGTGTTGGTGGGGGGTACAACAAATATGAAGAGAAAAAGCCACAAAAACAAAATATTATTAATGGAAAGTAGGATTTGTATAAAAAATTTTTTTTTTTTTTTTTTTTTTTTTAGTTTGTCCGTTTTATGTCATATCAACTTTTTTTTTACATTATTTAATACCGAAAACAACACCTATGAGAATTGATTCGGTGTTGACCATTTATGGGAATAGGTTAATACCTTACCCAACCAAAATGAGTGCATACATAACCACAGTAGATCTAAGAGGATTTGAGCATCGCCGATTTCATATTCCATGAAGCTACCCCCTTTAAAGACTTCTGGCAAATCAGTAGACTTGAGATATTGAATAACAACTATAATAACAAAATAAAATAGACTTTTTTTTTTTTTAATTAAAACACAAAAAACAAATCGAAATCTGTTAATCATTCAAATCGTTGACCCTATTCCACTTGCAGACGCCGATTTAGTCAGATAGTCGCGCTGTTAATTGTCATTGATTGGCGATAAACTTCAGTGTAAAAAAAAAGAAAAAGAAGGGGGGCATGATTAGCTTAATGGTTACTGCCAAAGACTATGGAATGGAATCAGCCATGCTGAGTGTAACTCTTAACAGATATGCGATCTTCAATTACACACTAATAACATTGTCAGGGGTGGGGAAATAAATAACCCCTACCTTAACTATAAATAAAATAGTGACTAGTGTCTAACTCAACATATACACTCGATAGTTGACAGTAGGTATTTTGTTTCAGCATTAAATTACATGAAATCGGTTGCTATGGCAGTAAAACAGAAAAGGAAAAAAAAACAAGCAAAAAAAAACAAGCAAAAAAAAACAAGCAAAAAAAAAAAAGGTAGTGCTGCCGAGTAGTTGTCAAAGCAGGGCTCTACTAACCATAAAATATAAATTTAAAAAAAAATAGAAAAAGAGCACCGCCGTACCAAAATATACAGAGAAATACGAAAAAGAAATAAACATATTTTACAATTGTGTAAAATATGTAAATGATGCTTTGAGAGAAGAAAAAAATTAGCTACTGTCACCACGTTTCTCAATCAGGGTGTGTCTTTTAATAAAAACAAAAAAATGTACAAAAACTATATTCGGTACCACCTTGCACCTGATGAAAAGATGGAAACTCCAGGTGGTAGCCAGATGGTGAGCATACATATGCTGGTGTCTATAATAGACTTATTTCCATTTTAACTCCTTTATGAAGTGTCAAGGTGTGACACTTTTAGTAGCAAGTTAAATTTGTCTTTTCATTCACACCCACATGTGTGTGTGTGTGTGGGGGGGGGGATCTATTAAATTCCGACGAATTGGGTTAATTCTTCTAATTACTTTCTTAGACTTCACAACTCCATATTGAACACTACTCTATTAGAAAAGACAAGTTTTTTGTAAACAAATATTCACATGATATATAATGGATGGGAAAACAAAAAGTCTCATTACATATATATTTCTATTAAGCCCTATTCATGTATTAAGCACTGTTGAAGTAAATACCGAAGCAACAAGTATATATAATATTTTATAAGTAATATATATATATATATATATATATATATATATATATATATATATATACATAAAATAAATTAGGATTTTTGAGATAGACCCCTTCCCTCACCATATATATTCTGAACCTACATTTCTCAGGTTATTTGAATAATTTCATTTTGATCAGCGTAAGCACAACATTATCGTGGGAGTCTTCGTTTGTGCTTGATACCCATAAAAAAGAAATATTTTTCTTTTATGTTACTTATAACTTGAAAATTATAGAAATTAAAAAAATAATAGAAATGTTAATAAGGTGTTCAGGGATCCTCATTGATTCCCAGGAACCTTTTTGATAAAGTTAAAGACTATATATTTATTGAAAATGTATTTCAATTAAGGTAATTATACTTTACCTTTTTCACCAAATCAATGCCGAGTGCATCCTTCGGGCCCCGACCCCAAAACTCAATATTATAAAATATAAAAAAGTAAGAATACAAGAGGTAAATATGATGTCATAAGCTGGAAGCATTGTAGGGGGGGGGGGGGAAGATAAGATTCCTTATTCAATCCCGGGCAATGCCAGGTTTTCCAGTAACGGACATCTACATGATGAAGAGATATTCAAATACGAATCATCAAAATGACTAAAACGAATTAAATAAAAAAAGGTTTGCAATGTTTGTGAATGTTTCATATCATCAAAAGCAAACAGTTTTCCTAGTAATAATGTGAAGAACATATTTCAATCTTTGATGAGTTTAAAATATTAGATTGGATTTATTCAAAATCAACAGATTCGCCAATACTCTGATAAACTCAATGCTGCTGTTAGGAAAACTAAGAAAAGTGGAATGAATGAATATATATATATATATACATACATATATATATATATATATATATATATTAGTGTGTTTCAATGTACCGCAGCTCTTTAATGTGTCTAGACAGGCTTTATATTATATATATAAGACAAAAATGATGAAGATAAAAATTGGATAAATTACAATATTTATTCCGATATTCAAGCAA
>OY744530.1:72764177-72866677 GCA_963556195.1 Sepiola atlantica
GAGTCACTTGAGATTTTGGTTGAGGCGGAACCAGTTTATCATCAGGCGACTAAGCAGAATGGATAATAATACAAGAGAAGGATAATATCAAGACCAAGAGACAAACCTACATGCACCCACGAGGATTCTTTTTCATTCCCTTAAAATCAATAAAATCGATACAAGAAAATAGTAGTTGTAGCAATAATAATAATAATAATAATAAGCAAGTAAATAATAGCGTGCCATATGCATACAAGTAAGCAGGCAGACTTCTTGCTTGTCAGTACATTTTTTTTATATTGTTTTTGGTGTTGTTTAGACTTGTAATGCGAAATAAATTTTTCGAAGAGGCACAGCTTGAGTGTTAGAAGAGAGAACCAGAATAGAAAAGGTTACCCATCAACAATATGATGTCATATTGTTCTTGAACATTCGTTCCTACTGCACCCCTAAATAAATATCTGTTCTTGTTCTTATATTACAACCCGTTGTGTCTGCAGTAGAATAACAAATATACAAAGGTACAGAAATTCTTTAGTGTAAAACACAGAGACTAACTAATATATATATATATATAACACACATAGAAACCCCCATATATTACGAATTTTATCATCTATATTTTTTCGAAGCAAAAAAAAGAAAATTCTTTCCACGTTACAGACGCACCATGCAGTTCAAATTTGAACCTTTTTCTCATCAGTCGTCCTGTGAAAGTCTTCGAACAATAAAGATGCAACATTAATGAACATAAAAACAATTTTCGGTTTTCCTTACGTTGGATTATTAATTTCATAATAATCATATACTTCAGGTTCGTGTCTAAACCTTTGTACCTATTTAAATGGTGGATGCTTATTCCGGTAATTGAGCACTCTAGCATAAAACAAAAAAACTAACACACACACACACACACACTACATCATATTGATAACAGATGTTGACGTATTCTCCATTCAAAGAGTGCATTCCTTTGCATAAAATGGAAAATTTTATAAAACATTTTTATATAGTTTCTCAATTGCCCCTATTTGCCTTACGACGAGGGCAAAGTCAAATATACGGCCAGTTTTTTAGTGTGTGTGTGTGTGGGGGGGGGGGGGTCCAGCTACACCCAAAAAGGTACTGTTATTGGGACCTCTCCTCTAATCGAGGACAGAACAGATACTACACTGAATCTATTTACAAATAAAAAAAAAATCAATTTACTTTCGAATTAAGCACAAGGCACACGTGTGTATGGAGTGGTCGTAGGTCATCGTCTACCCTACTCTTAACAGATACTACACTTTGATCGTAACCCCAAGACTGGATATTATTTCTCAATTGTCTCTAACTGACAATGTTATCTAAAAAACAATGTTATCCACTTAATTGTTCGTATAATTATTATCATTTCTCTTATTGGTTTCATTGATTTTAGGAGATTTAAAGAAATTCATTTATAAAATTTAAATCAAATATTTTATCTGATTTGTTATTTTGCTAAAACCAAAACAAAACATGAAAAACCTTTCTTTTTTTTTTTTTAAATAAAAGTTTTTCCCCCCTTAATGCGTGTGTGTGTATATATATATAGATATATATGTATACCTCATCATTATCTGTCCTTTTGTCATCGTTGGCATCTGCTGTCGGGGTAATATCCACTGCACTCGAGTGTGCATCACTGTCGTTGCCAGCTGTCACCTCGTCCGTAGGTCCAGCGGCATCCACTGATGACTGATGCACCAAGGCATTGGCGGACCCTTCCGGGTCGTTAGTGTCGTCGCGTTGTTTGTCGGGGGAGTCTCCTTTGGAAATCCCGCTGCGTCGAGCAGCGTCCCCTCCGAGCTCACGAATCTTTTTCAGCTGGTTACCCATGATATCCTCGTTGGAAAGCAACTTTTTTTCCTTTTCTTTTAAAGGAGGACCACGCCTAAATAGATATGATACTACTGATACTGTAAATTACAGTATAGCCTAGTTTTTTTTTTTTTTTCTTCCCCTTACGTTTTTCCCCCTCACCCCTGTTGAGTGTTCCCTTTACCGCTATTGACAATTAGTTATGAATTGTAGAGACACACAACCGCCACCACCGGCACCACGACCACCACTAGTGATGATACCGTAGTGTAGTGATGATGGTCATGATAATATACGCGTTGAGCAATTAGTATATATTAAGTGATTGGAATCGTTAAAAAAAAAAACTTAAAAAAACGTGTAACAACAACAAGTTCCAGACCACACGAAGATCGGAGAGATCTCGTTCGACGAGGATGTTTTGCTCTACACTACGCGCCAACTGCACCACGAATGTAGTAATAGCAGCAGCAGCAATACTGCACTCACTATGCTTGCTCTGCTATACAGCATCAGGAAACTTACAGAATATATATAATATATAAATATATATATATATATATATATATATATATATATATATTACGCACACAGTCCTTAATAGTAAATGATAATATTTGCGTTTTAACCAGCCGATACTAATTAAATTTGTAAGAAAAATGGATAACAGTTAAATAGCAGGTGAAAACAGTAGGCGAGATGAAAAGTATTTAAAAAAAAAAAAAAAAATTGAGAACTCGTTTATTCAACAAAGTTCACTTCCTTCAACAAAGACGAACGTGTTTTTACAAAAACGTAGGTTATAGCAGGGTGGGAAATAGACATGGGAGGCGGGGTATAAAAAGCACACAAAAAAAGGTAAAATTAAATATTCAAAAAAAAAAGTAAAAATCTATAATCTTTCTAAATAAAAAAAAAAGCAGGGGATGCATGAACAATCTTTATTTACAATTTTTTAAAGTCATAATCTAAAAAAATTAAATAAATTGAGACCTTCATTCAATTTATTTCAGGTGATCATTAAACTACTTGCAACAGTCATATAGGCAGATCTTCTCACAGAACCAAACAATAGGTAGGTAGGGAATGAATAAGAGTACCTATTTACTTGCTTTCCATACGAGGGCAAAGTTAGGCACAAAGTAGTTTTTCAATCAGGGAGGAGTGCAATTCAACGTTTAAAAAAACACTCTTGATGGGGAAAAAATAATTACCCCAGTCAAGAAGGATTTCTTCTCTGACCGAGGATAGAATAAATAGTACACTTTAATCCCAACCCAAAAGTATCAGACAACTGTCAGTTTATGCAGCACTAGGAAAAGCTCAGAACATCTAGAGAAAAAAAATTCAATATAACAATAACAACAATAATAATAACAATAATAATGGCTCCCAAATCCCATAAACTGACCCCCTTCCCCTCAGCTCCAGCTGGTACCACACAAAATTGTCATGAAGAGTCAATGAGCAATCACTGATAATGACTTGTGTCACAACTCCTAGTTAGTATAAGAAAATGAGTAAAATAAGACACCTTTTTCAAAATTAAATATACAATACTTATTTTAAATGATTTGAAATCATTAACTGCTATTTGGGGGGCATACCTTTCCCAATGGCATTGGTGCATAAAAACATTTGATACGAATTTGAATTAGTTTTAGACCATTTTACAGTTAGATTTGGTGTTGTCATTTTGGTTGTCAACGTTTTAACAGATATACCTTCCTCAGGTTTATCATACTCAATAAACCTAGGAACTTCAAAGAAGACCTTTTTTGGCTATGGAAGTAGATGAGTTTCATTCTGCTGTTGATGTGCGTATTTGTCGGCAGCACTTTTCCTGGCCCGCAGCGGCCGCCAGCGCCAAATGGCTCAAGTGACTCAATCGCAGTCATTTAAAAATAAAGAATAGTCTTCAATATTAAAGATAATATAATTGTCTCCCCCCCGTCCCCTCGAATTCAGTTTTTTTTTGGTTTATTTTTCTTTTTCTACTTTTCCAGCAGCCGCCAGCGCCAAATGGCTCAAGTGACTCAATCGCAGTCATTTAAAAATAAAGAATAGTCTTCAATATTAAAGATAATATAATTGTCTCCCCCCTCCCCTCGAATTCAGTTTTTTTTTCGGTTTATTTTTATTTTTCTACTTTTCCAGCGGCCGCCAGCGCCAAATGGCTCAAGTGACTCAATCGAAGTCATTTAAAAATAAAGAATAGTCTTAAATAAGCATATAATTGTCTCCGTCCCCTCGAATACAGTTTTTTCGGTTTATTTTTATTTTTCTACTTTTCCACCGGCCACCACAAGTTTAAACATCGGTTTAATTGTAGAATAGGGACCGCTGTTTTCTTTCGCTCATTTCGCTTGGTATTCACACAAATTTTGGATGAAACTGATTGGTTTTAATTATATTTTTGGTCCTTAAATAAAATTCTCATTTGATAATCTAACTTTAATTCCCGGTTTTAATCGCTGGCGGCCATGTTGTACTAAAGATATTTTTACTGCTTTAACATTTTATTACTCACAAAAAACTTTGAACATTCTATTTACAAAAGCAAGTTTTAACGGAATTTAACGAATTTAAAAGCAAAAATGAAAAGGTTAAAACATACTAGTCGTGAATTTAAGAATAACAAAAAATGTCGCCGAAAAGACGACGGGTAAAAATGTGGCATAAAAGTTCAATTTGATATATGCTAAAAAATAAATTAGAATTTTTTTGTCAGGACAAAATGTACCATTTCACCCCAAAAATCGATTTTATCGAACATTTGGGTGAATACCGAGCGAAATGGGTGAGAAATCCAACGGCCCTATAGTATAATTGAGTCACATTTGGCGGTGGCGGCGGGTGAAAATGTAGAAAAATAAACCGAAAAAAAATCTATTTGTGGGGGGGGGGGGGTAGACAATTATATGCTTATCTTCAATATTGAAGACTATTCTTTATTTTTAAATGACTGTGATTGTGTCACTTGAGCCATTTGGCGCTGGCAGCCGCTGCGAGCCAGGAAAAGAAGAAAAATTTAAATAAACTCGAGAAAAACTGTATTCGAGGGGGGGGGGACAATTATATGCTTATCTTTAATATTGAAGACTATTCTTTATTTTTGAATGACTGCGATTGAGCCATTTGGAAAAGTGCCACCCCATATTTGTTTAATTTTGATCTATTGAAACGGGACTTGAACTCCTCATCACCAGATTACCCATATGAGTAAATGATTACTAAAGCGGACTATAGAATTACATTCAAATGCATTAATGCAACTAGGAAAGGTATGAGCCTTCAAATTCAGCCCAACTATAAGTAAAAGAGCAGATCGTCTTTAATGAATGTCTTAATTTTAGCATTAAATAAACGAAGGAGTTGACGTGCCGAAAGAGACAAACCAAACTAAACCAGGTAACTAATTAGTTTGAAAAAAAAAATACTTTTATTACTTACCACCCTATTGAGCCGGACATAAACAGTTGAATGAGAATAGTCTATCTCGACCCAGGCGGTTGATTAAATAAAGGGTGTAGTTCGAAATTCACACAAGGTCACGGATTACAACAGAAACCCCTAGAAGAATGCCCAGGGTGTTATGGCAATGGAAATGAGGACACTTGGGTGACTGTAAATAAAATACCTCTTGTCTTCACCTGTCAAACTTTAATCTGGTCCAGACTAATAAAAATCCTTAATTAAGAGCCGTTTCGATTTTATAACTTTCAGAAATTGAACACACAATCTAGACATTATATGTAAACGGTTAGACAACTAGAATCTATACTCCAAACTTTGAAGAGTAGAAAAAAAATGGCTACATCAATTTGTGTCTTTGTTTTAGACATTTGAGAAGTGGAAGAGGGGAGGGGGGAAAATAAAAATTATTATTAACGAGCTAATTTTAGGCATATTGCCGTTTGGAGGGCTTAGAGAAAAGTAATTAAAAATATGTTTACAATTTTATTTTTTTAAATAGGACTCTCAAAAATTCATTTTAGTTATCCCTAATTTTATTTCTGATTTCAATAAATATTCGATTAATGGTAGATAAAAATAATAATACAATGTGTCTTTATCAAAGTTAGGTATATTGCGAGAAACACAGACACAAAATCTTGTCTGTATTAATAAATACGGAGTTGCGGCATCTTTGAATAATTATGTTAAAAAATGAAAGACAAAGAAATGCCCTACTCACATTACTTGAGATTACCTCTGAGTAATTATTATGATCGAAATCTTACACCATCACTGGTGTAAGATTTTCTCAGTCTTCCACTAATCATAATCCCAAAGATTACACCAATGTAGAACAGTATCTGTTTTACAAGGCATAAATACCAATGTGAACCCCTCTGAAAAATTAAAAATTATATTATAAAACTAGCTGTACCTACAGGCATTGCCTGGAATGCAGTGAAATTACTTTAATTCTTGTTTGCACATCTTTAAACTTAAAGTAGACGACTCCTATTATATCCTTCAATTTGGAAGGAGCTGCAGACTTTTATTTTTAGGTGATTATTTAATAATCTTTCATATGAGCAGTAGTCTGGGCCGGACTTAATTATTAAAATAAATTGTAGCGAAGAACGTTATTATTTTACCAATAATACAGTATAACAATAACAAATGAAAATTGGCTAGTAAGAAGCAAAGTTTGATTTATCAGCTTAAATGCTATTTGGGTCTTACTTTGAAAATCCGACAAGATAACTTTATGTTTTAGAATGTACCTTATTAATAGTAATGCTAGTTTATTTTTTTTAAAACAGTTCAAAACAAAGCGAAAAATCAATATGGTGTCTATTCTTCAAGTCAACAATATTTCCATAAAATCGTAAGTTGTTTGTCGTAAGAATTTTATTAAAAACAAACATTTATTTCATGTTATAAATATGTTGTAAACATTTAATCTTATAAAGTTAGTTGTTTGTCATAAGAATTTTATTAAAAAAAAAACACATTTAAAATGGATTGTCTATAGATTAATACGGTTATCACTACCAACGTTTCTTCTTGTGACATTACACAATAGCAACCTTGTTTACATATTTATCTTCTGGGAAATTTCTTTCAGAGGAATATTTCCGATAGTTAAACAAGAAAAAGTAGACAAAAATTCACACAACTGTTATAAGGAGAAGGAAAGAAATATAAAAGTGCAGGGTCAAAAAGACTCAAAAACACAATGAAAGAAAGAAAGAAAAAAGGGAAATATTATGTTATGTAAGCCTGCAACAAAAAAAAGGTTTGCTTAAAGTTGGTAAAGTCATTAGTAAAGAGCAGAGAGTTTTAGTGATTATATATATATATAATTCCAGGTGTGGTTTTGTTCAAACAATCATGAATCCTTAGCCTGTTTATATGATAGTGTTTAATAATAAGTAATGTTGTATAGTTATTTAGTATAAATTTTTTATTCATACAAACATTTCTGACTACGTATGTGCATACATGTTTCAGTTTAAGTTTAAGTTCAGCTAAATTTAGTTCATATAACGTTTTGCTATAATTTATACCTTCTTTAGATATTCATTACTTCCTGGACATAATTCACTTAGGTTCTTATCTTCAAGCCGAGCTAGAAGTGAACACCTGGTTGGTCTCACGAGGTCATTCGCCCAGGCATTACCTCCTCCTTTGAAGACAACGAGGGGTTACTCATTCCTCTTTACAGGAGGGAGGGATTGGTTTATTGCCGATCACCTGAGGTGCTCCTACTGGCCAGTGTCCATCGATCAAGGCTATTTGATCCTGTCCAGAGTACCCCCTTGTTTGGGAGAGCCGGACTTCTGCATTACACCCAGACCTTGTATCACATCTTTAAATAGCGGGGAGTTCAGGTGAATTTTTACCTTCTTTACGTACGCAAAAGCTGGGAGAAAAGAAAAAATGTGGCTTTTGCACTTTTGAAGAAGATGCAAAGTATACCAAAACGTCATGAATTAATTAAATCCTTTTTCACAAAAACATTTTCTAGTCTTTATTTATATGAAACTGTCGAATTCTTTGCCCTCATACATTTTATTCAGAAGAAAATTGTAAATAAATGTCAAAACACTACATAAAAGACTAGATCTTATGTTTCTTGTTGAAATACCTTTATACCAATTAAATGGAGCTAAATAATACAAACATATATTTGCTTTATGTATATAAAAAAAGAAGTAGCTTCCACTGAAGTTCTATAGTAGTAGTAGTAGTATCCCCCACCCTCAGGTTCAGAGAGGGCGACAAAAGAAAAGGAGGTTATCAATCAATAAGATTACACTATGGAACACGAATCTGGTTCCTGGATAATAAGCATTATTACTAAAGTACCTGTTTCATCGAAAATGAATCAGAGAAATGTTACACTTCTCAAACAAAATCATGCAGTAATAAAATACTTTTCAAAAAAAAAAAAAAAAAAAAAAAAATTATATATATATATATATATATATATAGTAATCCAGATAACATCGACATGCCAGTGTAGCAGACAACGTTAGTTATTAGGTTTGGTTTGTTTTACAGCATATCAACCATCTATGGGTTATTTAATGCCGAATAAAGTTGTCAAATATAATTCTGTAGGTATGGTAATCATTTATATTCCTAGAATACATTGCACTACTCGTGAAAAACATTACTCTTAGAAGGAAATTTCACACAGGGTACCAACATTACTCAAGAATGGAGCACCCCACGGAAGCACCCCACTAGTGACACTACCCCCAGAAAACATTACTCTTTAAAACATTACTGCTATTGGTAATCTTCGAGTTCTAGTATCTATTTCGGAAGAGAATAAGAAAAAATAAGGTTTTGATTTTTTGAAGAATCAGATTGAATAATACGGTTGGGGATGAACTTATAAATACTAGGGCATGACGTGACCAGCTGATTGATCAAATCGGGCCTATCCGACCTGCCGTCTAGCTGAAGTAAGGGGGCGAAGTGGAAGAATGGCTTAGCCACCAGGGTCCCGTCCTAAAGGCATCACAGGTCATCACTCACGGCCTACAAGTGGCCCTGTTTTCGGGAAGAGAGGGGGGGGGGGGATAAAAATTGAAAGCACAAAGTTTTTTATTTCATCTAATTTCTGATACATCTTAAAATTTGTGATGAGAATCTCCATCCTGTCTACCCACGCTATGAAAATGGTTTTTTTTTTATAGTTGCATTTTTATCTTAAAAGTGAACAAAATTGCCTTGATTTATTCGATTAACTATTTTTGTAAAACAAACACAAAAGTTTCATTTTCTCTAATAACAAGCAAATTCTCTGATGCGTAAAAACCCTCTTATAAGTGTGAGTGCAGGAGGAGGGGGGGGGGGGTTAAACATTTGTGACTAATAACAAATCACTTTCACATATATCATCCCCCAAATATCGTTTCCTGTTTTGAGTATATGATTCTTGGTAACAGCATTCAAAGTGAAACCTCTTTTGGTGGAATCGTTCATTTCGTTCTTGAGAACGATCCAATATACCTTCTTTTTTTTAAAATTTTTATTTTTAATACATAAATGAAGATAATTAATGGAATGAACTTTCAGGAAGATCTTATGTAACCAATTCCGCTGTCAATCTTCACCAGAGCCTCAAACATTTTCAACATTAGTTCATGCCCCCTCATTTCAAGAGGTTGGAGTCCCAAATACTTCAAACCAATCCAATGCATACTGCTATAATTCAAATTGTCTTAGAAAAAAAATAGTTTACACGGTTGAAGTTATTTGTCTTAGAAAAAAAAAAAAGAGTTCATTTCGTAGAGTTAAACCCCATTAGAGGGGTCTTAAAAGGATAGAAATTTACTCTTATTTTGAGAATCTGCATAACCATGGTTTAAATGACATTAAAAAATTAGAGGTAGAAAGATTTAAAAAAAGGGGAGTCATGCTTTTTCGGGGATCCTTTGAAAAGAAAAAAAAAGGATAATATTACCCACTTATGTTAATCTGCATAAGTAGGTGACCATTCCAACAAAATGTCAAGTTCTTACATCTTATAGCCTAAAAGTAGTTCATAAACACTCAGACAGACACATATCTCTCATATTAGTATAGACAGACACCATTATATTTTTAAAATCTCCAAATTAAAGTAATTGTGTAAATTTTGCATGCACATACAAATAAATGAAATATAAGTATGAGAGAAAAAAATGGATCATGATATGATAAACAACAAAAAAAGAAGAAACTAAATTGGTTTTCAATAGCAATGCCCATGAAGTCGATTGCACAAATCTGATGCATGGGGGAAGAGGGGGAACCGATATTAGGTTAGCTGCATGTGGCAGCTTTGCTGCCTACACACATGTGCACAGAGTTTGCAAAGTGAATGCCTACTGCTTCCTTGCAGAAAACCTTGCCTTCTGCAAATATATAACCTAGTATAGATTAAGTTGGGGGGGGGGGGGCGTGTTTTCTATGAGATAAACATTTTGAAACATGGCCATGTAGCAGAAAAAATTAATCTTCCACCTCTTCTTTCTCTACTTCGTTATCTTCTTTCTCTTCTTCTTCCTCTCTCTCTTCTTCTTTCTCTTCTTCTTTCTTTCTCTTCTTCTTCTTTCTCTTCTTCTTCTTTCTCTTCTTCTTCTTTCTCTTCTTTCTCTTCTTCTTTCTCTTCTTTCTCTTCTTCTTTCCACGTCGTCCCTCGTAGACTACGCTCTCAGCCTTCTGCCGTCTTGCCTCCAGCGACCCGTTTTTATATCAAACTGGACTCTCGTCTCCGCGAGAGAACACGAGATTTCACGGGATTACCTGGCGATATTAAGCCTAGGACGCCATCTTGCCGCTCTTTGGGCGATCCAGCCCTGCAGAGCGCGCATCGAGACCGTTTGCCAGGTAATCCCATGTTTTCACAATTTATAACACACTCCCCCCTGATCTCATTATCACAGAAAGAGCAGGGAGGCCGTGTCCTTTTTCTTCGAGTGCTTCTTCGGGGAGGGGGATTCGGGGCGTCATCGTCATCCGTGCTGTCTTCCGTGGCAGGAAGGTCAGCGAACCTGAGGCTGCGCATCGCAGCATCACTGTCCGAGCTTTCATCAGCAGTAGGAGGGTCAGTACATTCAAGGCTATCACTCTCAGTGTCGCTGCGCGATGAAGCCGTCATGAACCAGAATGATGGTTCGCTGGTCACGGATTCAATGTCATTATCCTCGTTAAATGGCAGCTGCGTTTGGAATACCGATCTTAAGTCTTTAATGTGACGGGGTACTCCATCAACTCGCACCGCCTGCGGGCTGATCACTTCAGTGACACGACCGGTTCCGTAACGAGTCGTGCACTGGCCTCGGGGTTTTTTAACCCAAACGACATCTCCTTTTTTCATTTTCTCCTGTGGAGGTTCTGGTTCGGGCAGTAAGCTGCTCTCCAAACCTCTCGCCCTGACATGGTATGTATGTAGCGCATTAGCTGGCGCGGTGGAGGGTGAAGTATCGTCCTTAGGGGTGACGTTATACCAATAGACTGCTTCAGCCACCGTACACCCCTTCCGCGCTGCGATGGTCTTGATAGTCCTATGGTTGCGCTCAATAATTCCGTTCCCACTGGGCACATGGGCACACCGAAAACGCAGACGGACACCCCAGCCATCTACAAACTGTTTGAACGGTGCACTAACAAAAGCGGGGCCATTGTCGGTCAATATCTCAGAAGGAGGGCCACGCTCAAGGAACACACTTTCCAACTCATGGACAATGGCAGCCGTATCCTGCCGGCGAAGGGACCGCCACAATGCAAATCGGGACGGTCCGCAGTCAATAAGGGTCAAGAAATTCCCCCCGTTGTAGTGAGTTATGTCCATCGCAATCCTATCCCAGTTATACTTCACACCGAGTGTGCCCTTCTTCCACCGGACAGGTGCTGGGTCGATCGATTGGCAGGTGTTGCAACTTCTCACAACAGATTTCACAGCCCTCCGTGACACAGAGGGGTCAACCAACCTGGCGAAGTAAAAGGTTCGGTTTACACCAGGGTGCCCGCTTTGGCAATGGACATCAGCGATACGCTCTGGGCTGAGTCTACGTCCCACCGCAGCACAATTTACAGGTGCTGGTTCGTTCACTTCTTTCTGCAGGTCCAGCCAACGGCGAGGCACTCTGGTCAATCGATCCGCTCGATTCAAACAGGACTGCACCAGTGTCACATCTATGACCAAGTTGTATTCATTGATGGTTTCGGTTAGGGTAGCAAGCCGCCTCCGGATTAACATTTCGGCCGATGCCTTCGTTGTCAGCCGTGCTTTTCCGTTCAAGGCATCGGTCATCCACCGATGCACACACGTGGAATCCGTGATAACGTGGAGGACGCTAGCCTGCCACTGAAGCGCTAGATTGACTCCTTTCAGTGTAGCATCGAGTTCAGCTAGGTTTATGTGCTTAGCGTCATTCTCTGGCCGGAGCCAGCAGGCATCTTCTACTATACTTCCGTTGACTGCCAGAGCAACGCCAAGGGCAAGTGAGCTGGCGTCCACCCAAACTGTAAACTCACTCCCATCGACGCACCAGCTCCCTCGTACAGGGTCATCATTGGTCACTCTGGCCACAGCTTCCACCAGCATGCTTCGCAGGGAAGGATCACGCACCTCATCGTCCCATCCTGTTGACAAAGAAGTTGCCCGTCGCTTTATAGCCGCCACAGCCACTCGGAGCCACCCACACACAGGGAAGTGACCCACCAGTTTTCCACACACGGAAAACGTGCTCCGACGTGTGATGGTAAATGGGATTTCCGGGATTTCACCGCCCCTTCCCCATTGGAGGCCATCTGCACTTCCGCTCACCTGCAGCCCGAGCACTTTCGCCCCATCCTGCAGCCGCTCCGGTTCCTTGCACGACAACCCGAAGTGCTCAAAGTGTTCTTTGACCGCCTGGGCAGACAGCAGGCTCTCATTGACAAAAATGTCGTCTATATAAGACGATGTCGCCTGTTGCACAGCTTTATCCTGACGCCGGATCGCCCGCATGATCGCCGTCATGATGCCCGGGGCTACATTCAAGCCGAACCCCAGCCTGGTCAAGCAATAGCGAGTTCCTTTGATTACCACTGTCTGGAATGGCCACAGCGATTTCTCAACACGTATTTGTAGGTAAGCTCTTCGCAAGTCCAGTATGGCCGCTTCCGCACCCTGCCGTCGCCACTCTCGCAGTTTATGAGCACAAACGTCAGCCCCCGAAGTGTACGGGTCAACGTGTTCATTGAGTTCCCGGTAATCAAGAACAGGTCGAACTTTCTGCTTGTTCTCTTGTCTGATAGCCATCAGGGGAATTAGCCCCCGCGGGGGCCCGAGCTCATCCTCTGGGTATGGAATTAACCAGCCGTTATCCAGCCACACTTGAAGTTCTGCCTCGTACTGCCCCCTAAGCCATGCAGGAGGGGGATACTCTGTCAGCCGATTCCGCAAAGACACTGGTGGCTGGTCGCCTGCCCACTTCCAGGACGCTGTCCATGTGTTTGTGCCCTTGTCATATTCTGCGTGGAAATCGGGTTCGTCAAGAGTGATTGCTGCACACATTTGTTTGTCTGGTCGAGGGAATCTCACATCACCGACGCTGTTTACAGTAATTCCGCCTAGCTGAGTAATAGTGTCCATTCCAAGGAGAAGGTCATATCCGAGCAGCTCCCCATCGACCACCAACACCGTCACAGCCATCGGGGGGCCATTGTCAATGCTGATATGAACAACACTGGATCCACAACACACTAATGAGCCTTTGCCGATAGTCAGGACGGGGATCTGTCGTTTCTTCCATGTGGTGCAACATTCCTTTCGAAGGAGGGTTTGGGTACAGCCGGTGTCAACCAGCGCTGAACGTTTGCACCCATCAACTTGAACTGTCACTGCAGGAAGCGCTTTGTTCAATGCCGCTTTGGGGAGGGTGCTAGCGCTGCGGCGTCCTCCCCTTGCCCGTTTCCCGGACAATTCCGTGCTATGTGGCCTGGCTTATTGCATTGGTAACACCGTATTACTTTTCGTGCTCCATAATTTTGGGTGCGCCTTGTGCCGCCTCTGCAGTCTCTGGAGAAGTGGTTGGGGCCACCACATGTATAGCATCGTAGGCCCTCTGCTGGCGAGTCCAAGGTGTCAACCGCTGCAGAGACCAGTTCTCGATCGTCCTTCAAGATGTTTCGTGCTCTCGCCAACAACTCCACCAATTCAATCTCTGTGAGTCTCAATGATGCTCGCAGCAGTCGGCTTGCATCGTCCGGAAGTCCAGACAAAAAGGCGCATGCCAATATGCGGTCACTCGCACCGCCGAAGGGAGCAGCAAGCTTTTTTAAGTCGGCCATGTAGACGTCCACTGTCTCCCCCGGCCCAAGCCGGCGTTCGGAAAATTGCCTCCAGGCAACAAAAGGATCTGCACCAAATGCCCCGTGCAGCGCCTGTGCAATCTGCTCCATGGTCGCATCATTACTGAGCTGCTGGTACACGGCGTAAGCCCCCTTAGTGAGTCTCAATGGGATGACCATAGCTGGGTCTTTAATTTTGCACAACCGGCAAACACGCTCGGCCTTCTCCAGCCATTCGACCACCGATGGACCAGCAGGTGAGCCGTCGAATTCCGGAATCAATCTGATGTCGAATTTTTCCATAACAATGCCGAAAATAGCTTGTAGCAGAAAAAATTAATCTTCCACCTCTTCTTTCTCTACTTCGTTATCTTCTTCTTTCTCTTCTTCTTCCTCTCTCTCTTCTTCTTTCTCTTCTTCTTCTTTCTTTCTCTTCTTCTTCTTTCTCTTCTTCTTTCTCTTCTTCTTTCTCTTCTTCTTTCTCTTCTTCTTTCTCTTCTTTCTCTTCTTCTTTCTCTTCTTCTTTCCACGTCGTCCCTCGTAGACTACGCTCTCAGCCTTCTGCCGTCTTGCCTCCAGCGACCCGTTTTTATATCAAACTGGACTCTCGTCTCCGCGAGAGAACACGAGATTTCACGGGATTACCTGGCGATATTAAGCCTAGGACGCCATCTTGCCGCTCTTTGGGCGATCCAGCCCTGCAGAGCGCGCATCGAGACCGTTTGCCAGGTAATCCCATGTTTTCACAATTTATAACACAGGCCATTACTTCAATGAATTGTATTTATTTTATTTGATCTATTTAATTTAACTGCAAGCATATTATTGGACTATTTCCAAGAATAGCAGTGCACATTAACGTATAATAGTTTGTAATTGAAAACCTAAATTAGGGTTAGTTCTAAATAGCTGAGTTGATAGTTGAAGGAGAAAAAGATCAAGGAGTTTAGACCCCGAGCTATTTCTATAAATAGAACTGGTCTATATGTATGTTTTTGCGTTTGTATGTACACTCATAACTTTCTCAGTTGAGCAACCACAGAGTTGCAATTTACACTTCGATACATCGCGCAAAGTGATGTAGGTGGTGTCGTCGAGAGTTATCAGGTTGCAGTCCGAGAAGAGCATGCAGTGTACTTTGTCCAGTTTTATCCAAGTCATTCCGACCAACTTCAGAGAATTCAAATTTCATATGGCACGCAAGCTGACCAAATTCTTGGTGTCTGTGATTTTATATGTGTTTTCCAAATGTTCTTCGAGGTTCCACTATTGATAGGATAAAAATCATACAGCATTGTGGTCAGTGCAAATTGCTTAGTATTGGAAGTGACTACCGACTTCTGAATCCGTTTTTAAATACATCTCACATTCAAGCAAACTGATAAAAAAAAAAATAAGTCATGTAAAAATGATGTGTTGTTTTAAATATATTTTTGCCATCCACTATTTGACCTCTCTTAAAATTTCTCAGAGATATCTCATATTTCGATTTTTGTTTTTCAGGAATGCCACGTGATATCAAGAAAATATTTACGTTACAAAACTGACCGGTAATATATCTCGCTGCATCGTTCTGATGCACACACGAGCTGCCTTGAGACTTTTATAACTGTGGTAGCAAACGGTGATGACCCCCCCCCTACATTTCTTTTGTCAGTTTCCACTACGAGCTTTCACTTTAATTTACCAAAGATTTTTTCAGAAATAATTCACCTGAAAAGAGCTTAAATAGGGAATAACAATATTCCATGGCTTAACATTTCCATTAAATTTGGTGAAAATTGGTTAAGTAGTTTTTTTTTGTAATCCTGTTCAGTTGGACTCCTTTCTCAAGAGATACTGAAAACTTCCTGAAAGGGTGACTGCCCGGCGAGGAATTTACAGTGAAGCAAGGGTTACACAATCTCGCCCACACTTCTCCTGAGGCTGCATTGATTAAGGAGAAATTCAAGACAACAGGAAACAATATCGGGATAAGTAGAGAAGGATTAGTGTTATTTCAGAGATTTCATTCTCCTTGACTAGTTGTCCTAAGGTTTGAGAGTTAAGTCTATCTTATTTCACTCATAGCTTGGTGGAGAATATAAGGATTCATACCTTTCCTAAATATCTTACTGAAAGTGATACAGTAATTCTGTTAATATAGAAACAAAACAGCAAGTGAGAGCAATATTTTAGTTGCTTGGCAGAGATAATAATAAATATTTTAAAATCTATTAATATGCATTATTATTTACTTGGTTTCCATAGCAATAACAGCATCAGAACAGTGTTAAGTAGCAGCTAACAGTGGGCATACATTCAGATAGAAAGAGAGGAGAAGATAGGGTTGAAACAGACAGGATAGGAAAGAGGAATTCACATTTTTTGATATATGAGAAAAGAGTAAAAAGAGCATGTTATATCAGTTGAGAGAGCAAGAGAGAGATAGAGAGATGGAAAGAGAAAAATTAGAGCACATGAGTGGATAGAAAGAGATAACTATTTGTGTTTGCAAAGCAATTTACACAATTTATTTCCCTTTATTACATTGTCTTCATACAATTAAAACCTATTTTCTTTAATTGACCGTGAAATTAGGTGGCCGTGGTGAAGTGGCTATCAGCAGACTGGCGACTTGGCATACTGTGTTGAAAATCTGTCCGATCCACTTTAGCACTCTCACTATGGATGTTGGCAACCTTCACACTGTTTCTTCTGAGAGTATCTGATTCTAAGAAACCAATACCAACAACAGATCAAACAGTTAAAAAAAATAAATAAATAAAAAATAACATGCCTAGTCGTGAAAAAAATCAGAATTTTCACAGGGCTTGCTCGCAAATAATGACTAAAATCGTCAATTATATATTAATCTTGCAGTCCTAATAGAATTAAATACTAACGAATAATACGAATGATGTATGTATTAAGTATTTTATACATTACTAGCTGTATTTACCCAGCGTTACTTCGGAGGACGTATTGCTGGATGGAATGCTTAGAGAAATAATTTTTTTTAAATAGTTATGTTTACAATTATATTTTTTATTATAGGGTTTTTAAAAATTTGTTTTAGTTTTCCCTTATTTTATTTTTGATTTCAATAAATATTTAATTAATAATAATAAATAAAAACAATTCCATGTGTATTTATTAAAGTTACATATAAACGAGAAACACACACACACACGATCTTTTCCGATAGTTTTATCAATACAGAGATCATTGTATACTTTTTTTTATATCATTAATCGCACAGGCATAAATAGGATCTATAAGCAATAAAGACACAAATCATTTATTCTTTCTTAAATAGCAACGCCTCATTTTTTTTGTTTGATAGAATTTATAGTTCCTCTGGTGAATAGATCCATTTTCAAAAAAATTGACGTACTTTCAATGCCAACAGACATAAACCAACCGATGAAACGATAGACATTTGTATTCAAGAGATTGTTATATACACCATTTTTATTCAGTTCATATTTAGTCATGGCAGTGGTCTTAGATAATTCAAGTAATTACAATAATAGTCTAAAACATTTATTGAATAAATAAAAATACTTTATCTCGTCATTTAACTAAATATCTGCGGCACCATTTATTAGATTTACATCCATGGCAGATAAGAGGAAATAAGTGGCGTGAGATAATCTGGACAAAAAGAACAAACGTTTATGAAAATCAGACTTTTATAGTTATGGATTGCCCAAATGACCTATAATTTTTGTGTTTACTCTCTCATAAACGCTAGGCCAGTACTGATTTACTTGCCTCTCTATGAGGGAGGGCACAGTTAGACACAAGATCGTTTTTAATGTGGTGATAAATCCAGCCCGCCCACCCCAAAGGCACTCTGGATTGAAACAAAAATACCTTCGGAAACGAGGACAAGATGGCCTCTAGAGACCTAACATATATCACACTTTGATTGTAGGTGTAAACCGGATAAAAATAGCCCAGTCTAATATTAATCACAACATTTATCTATGAAAATCAGATTTTTTTTTTTTTAGTTACGGATGGCCCAAATAACTTACAAGTTTTCTTTACTTCTCTTGAACTCTACCTTAGTCAAATAATAGCAAACATGCAGAGACAATAGGAGTATCGCCATAAAATATAGATTTTTTTGTAATGTTATCCAAAAGTATTTAATAATAACTCAAACAGCCACCATACAAATATAAAAGAGTTTAAATGAATAATGCATTAATTGTTACAAGTTGGGTACTGGCTTGTAGTGTGTACTGGGAACGGTCCGACTGTACTCTTACTCCTGGAGGTAAGCATCGGTGTTATTGATATGATACTCGGGATAGTTGATGGCGTGAGGAAGAGATGTGAACACTTTCTCTACAGCAGACTTAAATGAGTTATGTAAAGACAGACGTCCGTAAATGTGTTAAATAGAAAACCCAGAGGAAAAAGAAATTAAGTAAAACAAAAAACAGTGAATATCTAGAAAAAGCCAACAGCATAGTATCTAGGAGAACTAAAGAAACATACAAAAGTGTGTTACTAGCTGTATCTGCTCAACGTTGTCCCGGAGTCTTTATTTATTTATTTTTTTTATTTTTATTTTTTTCTTAATTAAATTTTTTTTAATTTCTTGTAAGAAAATATTTACATTTTTGAAAAGATAATTCAATGAAGGGATATTTGTCACTAAAAAGATTGGTTTTGCAATAAAATTGATAGGGCGCTTTCCGAAATGTTGAAATTTAAATCCTATAAATACCTGGGTTTTTAAAAAAAATATTTTAACAATAAGATAAACATGGTACAAAATATATATTTATTTGAAACAACTGTCGTATTCCGATTTTTTTTCTTTCCCCTTTTTAATTTTAAAATTAGATTTTTGTGAAATTTAACTATGGTATCGTTTAATCATTACATTAATTAAATAAAATGTATTCAAATTATATACTTTAAAAAAGTTAATTAAAAAAATTATGTTTGAATTTGAATTGCCTGACAGACAGACGATAACATTTCTGACAATTTTATCATATAGATTTATGGCCTTTTATAAGTAAACACTATTGCAAATGTTATCCAATCTTTTCTTCATGTAAACAAGTCAATGGATCAAACCGGTTGATATATTAATGCCCATTCTATTTCTGGCCAAATATGATCTTTCTTTATATTGGGCATGTGACAAACTGAATTATGGATGGGTCAAAACATTGTGCTACAAAAAGAACACAAAAATGAAGTCAAACAATGACCAAACCAAAATCGAGATGAAACATATCTTGTTGAAATAATTGGTTAGTGAGCAAAGCTTGCAGATATTTAGCTCTCCTTTTCATCTACTTCATAATACATTTGATTTAAGCCCTAAATTTGATCAAGTGATCTTTTTATACATATATATTCATACCAAACAAGGCATATTGTCACTGAAAAGTAAGGGGCTACTACGATAAAGCGTCAGATTTATAGGGAGCATCTTAAGTGGAGAGTTGTGCAACAAGATGTTTGTTGACATTCTATTGAAATTTCTGTATGTTGGCACAGCCGGGTAAACGGAATTCCAAAGGCAAGCAGTTCGAGGAAAGAAGCTAATAGAGTAGAAAGTTTTTCCGGTATCTGAAGGGGTGGTATTTTACTGCAAGTCGTCAACGGTCTTTACGTTGAGAAGGGTACAAGTGCAGTAAATTCATCAGAGTATATTCTGTTGAAGTACTTGTAAAACAAGCCCAGGGACTCTCAGGAAGAGTACTATCATCCATGGCAATCAATGGTTGGAAAGGTTTCTTATAATTGTTAAAGGAAATTAACTTTGTCTTGGTAGCATTAAATGTAACCATCCATTTTCCCTGTTAAATACAACTTTTGCATTTATATATATATATATATTCTTTTATGGAAATCGCTCCAGACAATACATGAAGCTACTTCATGTAAACAGCTAAAAAAAAAAAAAAAAAAAAAATAGCACTTCAAGGTAAAAAACTAGCCAACGATAAGTTTTAGATGAATAGATTCTGATCCAGAGCACAGCACTTCTACCCCCTTTATCAGAAACATCGCTCAGGAAATATGATGACTAAAGGACAAAATAAGGGAAGCGAGAGTTACGAGGCCGACTTTATGTAAACAAACCACTGCACTGGAAACTTAAACACAAAATAAACAACAGATAAAAATGCAAACTCAAAAGAATTCTTATATGCACAAAAGTAAACATTTTTGAACCAGGCATGTTATTTATCGACTTAGTCACAAAGGAATAAAAGAGTGATGTAAACCTGAATTTATGCCATGTCTAACACCTTTCACTGATATATTTTGCTGTATGTTAGGTCAACATTTCTCTCTTATGTGTCTAACACATAAAAAAAACTTGAATTTATGTGAACTATAATTTTTCACATTTAAGAAAATCACTAAATATGTCAAGTTTATCAATCCATAAAAATGTTTATAGAAATATAACAATGAATGTGGTTTAACACGTTTTAAAGACACATTTATCTTTGATATATAAGTTTATCAAAAAGGATGTTAAGCTCTGTGTATGCAAGGTCTGCTGTCTTTATATGTTGATTTTAACTAATATATATATATACATACATACATACACACACACACAAATTATTTATTTAAAAAACTATACGTTACATACTACGAAGATTTCATTGAAATAGACTGACCTTTTATTGTTGCTAAAAAGGCTGTTAGACCCATTCAAATCATCAGTGACTCACGAATGGGCTTTAGAGCCTTTTTAACAACACTAAAATGCCAATATTTCAATGAAACCATGGTACACCTCTGAAGTATGTAACGCATAGTTTTTAAATAAATAATTTGTATATTAGCTCTCATATTTTTGCCATCAGTCCCTTTATTAATTTCTTTTCAACATACACCGAAGCACTAATATATATATTATTTCCTAAATTTTGGTCAGTAACCTTCTAACATAACTTTTTTAATGAAAATAACTTGAAAAACAAAAAAACAAAATCTTGTTCGCATAGTCCAATTTTCATGAAAATTTATGGATATGTTACACCTTCCATAAAAAAAAAAAGTAAAAAGAAAGAGGGACAAAATATCTGAAAAATCTCCAACTTTAAAAAAAAAATTCTTTATTCAATTAAAAAAAAAAATGTTTAGAAATAAGTCTTTATATTATTCTCCTCCCCCTATTCGTTTCTAATTAAATTTTTGATGATAATGTTACAAAAGGATAGAGAGAATTATAAACTTATCTATTGAAAACGAAATAAATTCATTTTACTTGCAAACACAATCAAAATTATGTATGACAGATTCATGGATAACTAACTGTATTTTTAAGACTACTATTCTAGTGACTATAATAATTAGAAGAACTTGGGGGGAAAATTGAGGAAAAAAATTAACTGTAGATTTGACATCTTTCACAAAATACTAAAAACTTAAGAACAGAGACTTGGGGATTTCCAATTAAGTAATCAACTTGGTAATTATATTCAATTTTGTAAATATATTTTTAAAACTTGCTTTAAAAAAATAAATAAAACAGGAAATATTTATTAATCTAATTATTGTCGTTTCTCAAGGGCAGTAACTTATCATTTGCATATTTCGGTGTGATCAAGAACAAGCTGAGGGTTTCCCATAAATTGACAAATGGTTTACTACTCTATGAAATTATTGTTTTAATATCAGAATCTTCCAATTTCACAAAATGCATTAAATAAGCTAAAAAGTTAGTTTTGTGTCAACTTTCACAAATAACAAGTAATTCTGTGCCCCCCCCCCCTATAATAAAAAAAAATCTAATCTTTTAAGATTAGATTTTCTTTTAAGGAGGGGGGGGGGTTTCAATCATGAAATTAATTGTCATTGTCAACCCTAAGAGAGGGAACATCTTACAAACCGAATTTGACGTTGTAAAATGTGTGATTATGCTCAATAATTATAATCAACTAAATTAATCTTGACACTCTTGGTTTGAGAATGTCTAAAATAATATAAGTATGAATAGATACATAGATGACAGAGTTAAAGGAGAGAGAAAGAGAAGAAAAAAGAAAACAAAAGGGAAACAGAAACGGAAAATGTAAGAAGAAAGAAAATAGTAAAGTATACATAGACATGAAAAGATAAACCATGAAAATAAAAATACATACATAAAAAGAAACAAAACAGAAAAAAAGAAAACGAAAGAAAAAAAAACTAGGAAAAAAATACAAACGAAAAATAAATCAAAAGACAGAAAAACAAGAATAATAAATAAATAAAAAGAGGAGAAAGGGAAAGGTGTTTATCTTGTATCATGGGAATATCTTAATCATGCACCTAACATCTATTGATTTCGTTGAATCTATTTAAAAACAATCAAATAGATTTGATTAAAACAGCATTTATGCCCTACTTTCGAGAAAAGACTAATCACAGATTGGCTGCGCCAGGAAACACAATTACACGCTTATTTGGGGCATCGCATTTACAATGATCAGCTGGTGCCTTTTTGTCCCTTCATTTCTTTCAACTAGGTCACAACAAAAGAAAGAAATGATGCACAATTGGATTTGGTTTCGTTTATCTGCTTCACATTCAAATCAATCCATAGCGCCGATGATATTAATTCCAGCAACCAACACCTTTCTTAATATGAAAACACAATACCCATTGTAAACACTCCATTTTAAAAAATTGCTTTTTTATCCATAACTAGAGATTATGTTTCGCAAATTTTGAGATGAGGATCGATAATTTGAATCTTTAGGACGACTACTCTCATCAGAGTTTGACATAAAGATTCCAAAGAAAACAAAGATGGAACCGATACGGAATTTCGAACTGAACCCTTTAAATACCCTGTTATGGTTGAGAGAACGAGAACAATCTACCCCCATTGATTAAATAAAGGGTTCAGTTCGAAATTCTGTATAGGTTCCAAAGTTCGACAAAGATTTCCAAATTTAAAAAGATGCACCTGAAGAAGGACAGAGGTACATCGGCCGAAACGTTATGAAAACAACCACCAATATGAGAACAGTTGTCTAAATAATCCAAATAACTACGGATGTAGTATATATTGAAGATCGGATATTTCGACTGGTTTCAGATGAATCTTATTTCTCGTGTGATATATTGGGTTTCATTTGAAAACATTCAAGGACAGGTCAAAAGAATACATGGTCGTGTAAAGTTGGAGGTTACAGAAGGTCGATGTGCAGGGGTCAAACAGAGGTATTCTTCAGGTAGGAGAAAAAAGCAGTTTTATTTGGGATTTGCGACAACTGAAGTGCAAGAGAACCGAACTGTTGATATCATCGTATTCGGTTTAATATTAATTTTACATGCTGGCATGTGTTGAAGGACTTTAAGAAATTGACTTCCAAACTGACCTATCGCTGGCCACGTCTTTATTTATCCCTCTTTCTCTCAAGTAAATTTTTATCACTTCCTCCCATGTTTTCCTCGACCTTCCTCTGAGCTGGACCTGATACATTAACTGTTCTACATCCACTGACCTAAGAACTCTCATCCATTCTTTTAACGTGGCCATACCATAAAAACCTTGTTCTGCACACGTCTCCCTATACTGTCCAGATTTAATGTTCTTCGGAGGTCATCAGATCGAAGCCTGTCTTTAAGACTCACATTACATATCCATCATATCATTCTCTATGCAATGTGTATCCTCAACCTTCACTTACATGATCACACTGCGTACACATGCCGGATAAACTCTTCCCTTGATTGACAGTGCCGACACTTTACTGGTTAGTAAAGGCAAAAGTTCTCTGAATGTACTCCATTCACTCCTAACTCTTGCAATCACAGTAGCACCTGTTCCACCCTGTGCTACATTGGTATTATAATGGTAACAAAACTTCTCAACAACCTCACTAGCTTCGATATCCAAATATAGTTTGTCCACATCTAAGTTTTACTCTATGTCTATTGTCTTACACTTCTTGCATATGAACTGGTTATCCTCTCTCAACTTACCGGTACTTCCACTGCACTGCTTATTCACCCAATGCTTACAAGCACCACAAAAGATTGAATTGCACGACCCCCTTTCCACAAACAGGGCAAAGGAGCTTTGATCTTTTAGGGAGCTTTCCAACACTCCAACCACTGATCATCACTTTGGGCTTGGTAAGATTCACTTTCTATAGCATTCCTCAAAGTCTTTAACTTCAAAAGTAGGTATTGCATTGTTTCACAGACAAGCACTAAGTCATCAACATACAGCATCTCTTCTGAACAACCATACTTGGACATTGGACAATGCTTCTAAGACAAAAATGAAAAGCAACAGACTCAGTACAGAAACCTGATGTACTCCTACTTTTAACATTAAAGCTGTCACTAAATGTGCTGTTAATTCTAACACGACTATTCTAACATTCCTGTATATTGCTTGAACAATCGTTACCAACCACTCATTTGCCCATAGTTTATGTAAAGCCCACCAGGCATCCTCTCTTGGTACTCTGGCAAAAACTTTCTCCAGATCAACGAAAGCAAAATACAGTTTCTTCTTATTAAAGTACTTCTCTTGCATTTGTCTCAGGATAAATATAGCACCAGTGGTACTTTGCCCAGACATAAAACCAAACTGCATTATATTTATGCTTATTTAACTTCCTATTTGCTGCTCAATTATTCGCTTAATCACTTCCAGAACCTGATCGATCACCTTTAAGCCTCTGTCATTACCTCTATGAAATGCTTCCCCATTTACCCTTGGACAAATTCACAATTGTACTAGATTCCCAGTCTTCTATGATCTGATTTGTCAAGTTTGTGACCATCTAAATGCCTGTTTCATCTGCAGCCTTTAACATTTCTGCAACAGCTCGTGAGTGTCCTGCAGCCTTACTCTTCTTCCTCTCACTCACAAAACTTCTCCCTTTGAGATTAACCAAAATGTCAGTCAGCCAATTGTCATCACCTTGTATGGTATTACACTGGGAAAATCTTTTCCAAGCAAAAACAAAAAAAAAAACCTTCTCCCTACCTTGTTTTCTACTACATCGAGAACTCACAAATTAAGAACTTTGATTCAGGGACTTGTCGTGCAATTAATAAAAAGAATCATATATTTTATAAAATTGTTTTGAATGTGTTCTTTCTTGACAACAACCTGACAATACAACAGAGTAGGATGTGTTGTGAAGTATAGACACAATAGAGTTAAACCTGATATTAAGATATAATCTCACAACAAATGAATGCAAATATTGAGTTGTATCTATTTAGATGTGGACAAAATAGTATCTTGTCTTAAAAAAAAAAAACAATTCAAACATCATATTTGTATACACATTCTATATTGGATTCAACTATCAAAATACAGGTTAGCACCTTATCAGTCTATATAAAAGTATCATGAAGCAATTGGCAATTTTAGCTAACTTGTACAGTTTCGTTTTGTTTTTTGATAACTACCTAGTTCACTGCTTGAATGCAAATAAATGTTTTTGTGATATTAAACTGTTGCCTTTATTTTTTTCATAAATTACCTTGTTTGAAAACTGTAACATTCCTCTCCGTCATGGACTAATTAGTAGAGTCAACCCTAACCTCCCCAATCTTCAGCAGCATAAGATTGCCTATGATTTAACATAGCAAGATTCGTGGGAGAAGTAATTTGCATTTGGCTATGCAAACTGCCATAAAAATAGTCAGTTATTCACACTGGGGCAGAAGAAACGAGATGATGAAAGAACAGGTACTCTAGTGAAAAAATACTAGCTTACATTATTATTTTTACACCGTTCACCTTATCTAATTCATTATATAATTTATTTTAATTAACCAAATATATTTATTTATGAGAAATATTTTTTTTTATTAATGACAATTATTGTGTGGTTATTCTTTCAGAGTCAGAATGATGGCAAAGATATTACCCACCCATTATCATGACACGTTGTAAATCACTCGATCTTGCAAGGTTCATCTTTTAGCTCAGACGCAATCCTGACAATCTCATGAAGGAATGCAATTGAACAAGGTTCAACATTTCACAAGTCTCCATTGGCACTGCAGTAAAAATAAATCTGTCAGCAAGAGAAGAATATTGCATTTTTGTTTTTAACATTTTCCCCCATGCTGGCAACAGGAAAAAAAAGCAAGATTTTTTTTAATGGAATTACACGTCAAACACTTTGGAAATACCTGTTTAAAAATTAAGACTTCAGAGTAGAGCTTCACTCTACTCCATAAATTAGAGTAGAGCTACACTCTACTCCATAAATTAGAGTAGAGCTACACTCTACTCCATAAATTAGAGTAGAGCTACACTCTACTCCATAAATTAGAGTAGAGCTACACTCTACTCCATAAATTAGAGTAGAGCTACACTCTACTCCATAAATTAGAGTAGAGCTACACTCTACTCCATAAATTAGAGTAGAGCTACACTCTACTCCATAAATTAGAGTAGAGCTACACTCTACTCCATAAATTAGAGTAGAGCTACACTCTACTCCATAAATTAGAGTAGAGCTACACTCTACTCCATAAATTAGAGTAGAGCTACACTCTACTCCATAAATTAGAGTAGAGCTACACTCTACTCCATAAATTAGAGTAGAGCTACACTCTACTCCATAAATTAGAGTAGAGCTACACTCTACTCCATAAATTAGAGTAGAGCTACACTCTACTCCATAAATTAGAGTAGAGCTACACTCTACTCCATAAATTAGAGTAGAGCTACACTCTACTCCATAAATTAGAGTAGAGCTACACTCTACTCCATAAATTAGAGTAGAGCTACACTCTACTCCATAAATTAGAGTAGAGCTACACTCTACTCCATAAATTAGAGTAGAGCTTCACTTTACTCCATAAATTAGAGTAGAGCTACACTCTACTCCATAAATTTAATGTAAAATCATCACCATGTTATTGCTCACATCGTGTAGGACAAAGTGAATAATCACTTTTTACAATTTCCAAAATAACGACCATTTAAAAATAAAAAAAAATTGTATTCCCTTCAGGATAACTAGTATATTTTAGATTTGTTTTTTTCTTTTGCCACTCTGTACTTAAGGTTAGATTCAATCAACCTATCTTGGCCCATTTTGCTTTTATCACTAATCTACTTAGCACTCAATAGTTATAACTAGAAGATGCTGTGTGTGTTTAGTATATCAACCATTCTTTGGTGACCTAATGCCCCCCCCCCCCAAAAAAAACCCCCAAATAAACAATAGCAAAGATGTTATACCATGACCAACAGTATAAAGGCTGAACAAAATTATGGGGCGAAACATCAACATCCTATCATTTAAATATACACGGCAAATATTAGAATATATTTGAAGTCTATTTCCTCTTTTGTTGAAAAAGTATGAATTATAAAAAAAACAACAGACAAATAAATAAAAACAACTATAAAATAAAAATTTGGCGTGCATAAAAATTACCATGATTTTACATTATTTTCTTTAATTAAAACTGTGTTAAAAATAAAATGATCTTCGAAAACAGTAAACAGATACTTAACCAATAGGTCAACATTTTTAGAATATCTTGACAAAAAAAATATCCGCTTTTTAACAAAAGTAAATTAATGTTTATATATATTAAAATTGTGTGACCACTTCTAGTGTGTGTATTTCTCGTGCCAATGTAACTGATAATTACACATTTAATTTTTTTAATTTTTTTTTTTACTTACTCTTAGTCAAATATTTATTGAAATAAAAATGCAATAAGATAAAACAATCTTTAAAATACTATTTTAAAAAAAAAGTAATGAAGTCAAATCCACCGGAATGCAATTTGGGTTATTTGTAAACAAGTCATTTTAATCCTTCGTAATAGTTGGAAATCGAAAAAAAAAAAAAAAAGAAAAAAGAATGAATTACTTTGTGACCCTTTGAAATTTGAAAAGAATGAACAGTATAGTTAAAAATAAGATAAAAAACAAAAAATAAAAAATAAAAATAGAAGTAAAAAGATTCCAGATTCCATGTAGTTATCCAAGGAAAATATGGGTGAAAGTGATAAAAATGGACTTTAGAGAAAAGAGGGCTAAATAAAAACCTGGATAGGCTAGTTTGCAAGTCAATTTCTTAAAGCTGTTCAACACACATCAGCATGTAAAACGGACGTTAAACCGAATAAGACGATCATCATTCTGTCACTCATGCATTCCCATTTCTGTGTGTGTAGTGCATGTATGCAAGTAATCCAAGTCCAGAATGGCCACTAACTCCGAAAATCTTTTCAATGAGAGATGGTGTACAAATTGGCAATAGGTTACTCACGATTTATCTGCATAGCTTTGCAAATAAACCAATGTAATACGACATTTTACATGATTAAAAATAAATAAATACATGATCTTATTATAAATAGACAACCACATCTCCATCTCATGGGTGTGCGTGGGCGTGCACATTTTTGAGACCCTATTTTGATACTCTATTCTCCTCATAAATTATCAAAGTTATCCAAGTGCAGATGACAGGGGAGAAAATATTAGGCTGTATTTTAAACTAAAATAATCATTTTAATGACAAGGTTATATCCCAAAGAACAATCCATACATGATCTGAGATTAGCATTGTACCATGATCAATAAGACACTGGAATAATATAATTAGGGATGGCCAGATGTAGCTGACAGAAGGATCCTTCTGTCAAGGACAGACGTTATCTTTCTTTTCTCTTTCTCAACTCTAAAGGAATGCAAGTGAAATTTCAAATCAAAGTAAACAGTCAACTAACATTCATTAAAAGAGGAAAGAATAAACAGTTGTGAGAATTAAAAAAAAAAAAAAAAAAAAAAGATTTGACTTCACTTTGGGTCACATCTTACTTGTGGGAGTAAGATAAAACTGGCCTTATGCCTAACCTCCTGGGGAGGTAAATAAAATAAAATCTATTTTATATGTTGAATGGTTTCTTGAAATTAACTTTCAACTCAACCTATCTCAGGCCAGGTCTTTATGTTTCTTTCTCTCAAATCAATACTTATCACTTCCTCCCATGTTTTCCTTGGCCTTTTCCTGCTAACTGGGCCTGCTTCCTCAGCTGTTCTACATTTATTAACCTAAGAACTCTCATCCATTAATTCAACGTGATCATGCTAACAAAGTCTCCTGTTCTGCACACATCTCCTTCACTGTCCAAATTTAATTTCCCTCTGAGGTCATCAGATCTAAGCCTGTCTTTAAGACTCATATTACATATCCATCATATCATTCTTATATCATTTCTCTCCAGGTAACGCATTATCTCAGCCCTCACTGACCGGGTTTCACTTCTATATATCGTCACACTTCATACGCATGACTGAGACTCAATCACTTTGGAAAAGATATAAATTGATATATTCCCCCACTAACTATCGGTTAATTAGTCAAACTCGAGCCTTGGTAGGGGCAACAAGTCTAGGAGAAAGAAAACTCTAAAATAACACAGCCACTTTTATTTTTTGTCTAGTAGATCTCTTGTCTGTAGATTTCAATCCATTGTATTTAAACTTCAACTCGAACCACTTTAGTCTCTGCAATTTTATTTGAAATATTTCCATCATATTTTAAATGATATATTTTTTATCATGTTGATAATTATTATGACAGTAGCTTTCAAAACTGATTTTTAGATAACATTTCAAACCAATTAGAATTAATGAGTAAGAATTATATCTTAAACATCTTATTTGTCTCCTTAATCATCTTGTGGTATGAGATTGCAATATTTTTGTATGCAATGATTATGAAACTATGATAAGCATGGAAAGTGAGAAATCTTTCCAGACATATTGATGACTTATAGAAGCCAGAGTAAATGCTAAACTTGAATATAATTTTGTTATGACGCCAAAGGTTTCTCTCAGTGAATAAGCAACAAGCCTTCATGAGAAGAGGAAATTAATATTATAAATCTATTATTCTAGCCAATCAAATGTTTTTATATAAAAGGATGACAAATGAAATGTTTTGGAGGTTATGCAATCATCCAATATCTCATGGTTGCATCTGTTCTTGTAGTGAACATGAATAAATCAGAATTGTAAATTCGACTGATGTCATAAAATCAGGAAGAAAATGTCTTCTCAAAGAATGTCCAAAACAATTTTTGATTGATAATATTGACTTCTTATGCAGCTTACTTTTTGCTCTTATTGAAATAAGCAGTGGTCACAAGAGTATGTAGTTATGTATCCATATATTATGCATGTGTAAATGTGTGTATTTATATGCATATGTCAATATACTATAGCTGAAGAAATTTTGAATATACACTACATCTGATGAATGAATATATTTATATATACACACACACACACACGTATATATTTATGCAATTATTTTATTGAGAGTGATAGTGCGTACATATATGTATTGAAATAAAAATTGTGCATATCCACATGAGTACATCTTAGTGTTTGTTTGTGTGTTTATGTATATATATATATATATATATATATGAGACAGACAGAAAGGGCGAGCGACAGAAATGGCGCGCAACAGAAAGGGCGCGCGAGAGAAAGATAAAAAAGGCGCGAGAGAAAGATAAAAAAGGCGCGAGAGAAAGATAAAAAAGGAGCGAGAGAAAGATAAAAAAGGAGCGAGAGAAAGATAAAAAAGGAGCGAGAGAAAGATAAAAAAGGAGCGAGAGAAAGATAAAAAAGGAGCGAGAGAAAGATAAAGAAGGAGCGAGAGAAAGATAAAGAAGGAGCGAGAGAAAGATAAAGAAGGAGCGAGAGAAAGATAAAGAAGGAGCGAGAGAAAGATAAAGAAGGAGCGAGAGAAAGATAAAGAAGGAGCGAGAGAAAGATAAAGAAGGAGCGAGAGAAAGAAAGTGTGTGTGGTTAGAAATAAATAAATGTGTGCTTTATATATATATATATATATATTCGATTGTGTGTGTGTGTTCGGATGCATATGTACAAGAAGGATACTTAAGTCTGAAGAAGAATGAAGATAGCTAAAATGAGAAAAATTCCAAAGGAAAATCATTTCAATCAACTGTTAACGTTTTTAGGCTGTTTTACTTATCTTAAATAAGAATGGCGTGGAAAAGATTAGAAAGAAAAAGAAAAACAAACATTAATCATTTTAAAGTTTATTTCTTCAATTTTTTAAAAGTTGTTAAGTCAAGATGTACATCCAACATTATCTGCTTGACTTGATCTATCAGGAATATACATATATGTATGTGTGTGTGTGAGATTATTTTTATTTATACAGACATGTACAAAATCTGTGACACTGTCATGTCGATGTTATCGATCAACAGCTGTTAGAAACTGAGATCTCATCAGGCAGAGTTAGAATCCGATCTTTTCCTCAGATATTTGGGAAAAATGAAATGGGGAAGAAAAGAAAACAAATGAAATTTAAAATTTGGAAGTCATGTGGTTATATTTGAGAATCAAATATAAAATGGAGTAAAATGGAGTAAAATAAGATAAAAGATAAATTATAAAATCATTGAGGGTAGAAAAAAGAAGTTAGACAGGGAAGTAGGTGGGAGAGAGGGGGGATGAAAAAAAATAAAATTAAAAAGTAAAGAAAAGGGATGAAGGGAAAAGGAAGTAAAAAACAACAACACACAGCTAATGTCAGAATGTGTAATCGATATGCCAGTGTCACAAATTTTGTACATGTCTGCATAAATAAAAATCATATATATAAAAGCTCTTTTTGATATTGACCACTTTTTATAAGCCCGGTTGAAATTCTGATTTCCTATCATGTGGATGTTTACCTTGCCTGGATTATTTACATATATATATATATATATATATATATATATATAATAGCTGTACTTACCCAGCTTTATCCGGGATGCAGTGAAGCCATTTTAGTTGTTAATTGATTGTACAATTTTAAGCTTAAGGTAGAAAACTATTATATTCTTCAATTTAAAATGCTGATTTTTATTTTAAGGTGATTTAAAAATGTTTCATTTGGGCTAGACCAAGTAATCTTTTTAAATAAATTGTAGCTTAATATGTTATATTGCTAATAACACAGTACAACAATAACAAACGAAAATTGGCCAGTCAATGGATAAGTTTGATTTGTCATATTAACAGCTATTTTGTTTCTGACTTTGAAAATCTAATAGCATTACATATATACATACACACACATATATATAATTATTATACATACACACAATCAGAATTGCGTTTTAATTTTTCTTTGCACTTAAATCCATACAAGACAAAAGCAATCAGTATTAATGCTTTTTAATAACAGTAACCAGTATGCAACATTCCAGTCATCAGATAAATAGTTTTTGAGTTGTAAACGTTTGAATGGCATAACTTTGGGAATACTTCATACAATACAGAGAAGTAAGGCCAAAATAAGACTTTGGCCCATCTTTACGTTGTCAGGTAGAGGTATGCAGTTTTATGACTGACCTATGTTCTGGCTACTTTGAATTAAATTCTTTGAAACCTCATCAAAAAAACAATCAAATGTAACATTGATTTAATAATCAAAAAAAGCAAAATAGACTTTCCAAATGCGTAAATATTTGAATCCTATTCTTTTTTTTTAAAAACATAGTTCACCCCAAACAAGGCAGGCCGCCACTGTAGACGTAAGGGGCTACTGAGAAAAAGGGTGAAGGTTGGGGGGGGGGGGGGGGGGGGGGTCAACCGAAATTGGGAGCTGCGCAGCGAGATGTCTGTTTACATTAGTTTTAAATTTATGCATGTCAGTACCGTCAGGAAAACAGGTTTGCAGGGAGGGAGTTCCAGAGTCCAGCAACTCGAGGAAAGAAGCTTTTGGAGTAGAGAGCTCTTCAACATCTGGGGACCTTCACAGTGAATGGATGGGATTTGGTAGATTGTCGGGTCGGTCTAGTGAATTTACGTCGTGGGGGTACCAGAGCAGCAAGCTCATCAGAGCACAATCCATTGAAGTACTTGTAAAACAAGCACAGGGAAGCAACATTGCAACGATAGGACAGGGGCTGGATCTTGGTGGATAGTGAAGGACCTATCAAGTTGGCAACTCTTTTTTGAACATTGTCTAAGAGGAACAGACTAGTGGATGATGCCCCATCCCAGATGTGGCAACAATACTCCATGCATGGGTGGATGGTGGCTTTGTAGAGATATAGGATAATGTCAGATGTGAGAAGTTTACTGGTACGGTAGAGGGAGCCCACCTTCTTTGCAGCAGCCCTGGCAATGTATTCAATGTATTTATTCGAATTCATGTTATCTGTGAAAGTTAGGTCGAGGAGTTTGAATGATGAACTCTCAGGTAGGGTGTTATTTGCCATGACAATCGGTGGTTGAAAAGGTTTTTTGTAGTTATTGAAGGAAAGTAGCTTTGTCTTTATGGCATTAAAAGTTACCATCCATTTTTGACTCCATTCTACTACAGACCGGAGGTCATTTTCTAAGGATTCAGCCATTGCCTCAGATATGTGCACGTAGGTTTTGCCCACATGACGAGAGTAGAGTGTGGTGTTTTCAGCAAATATTTCTATCTCAGTCTCAATTACATCAAGGAGGTAATTTATGAAAATCAGGAATAGTAGAGGTCCAGGGATGGATCCCTGAGGTACACCAGCATTTATGTCATGTTGCTTAGAAGAACTGCCATCGAGGACAACCTGGATCTTTCTTTTTGTTAGGAAGGATTTAATTATATTAAATATTTGTCCAGTAATACCATATGAGTGCAGTTTTAGGAGAAGCCCTTCATGTCAGACCTTGTCAAAGGTCTTGGATATATCGAGCACTACCACCCTAGCTTCATCTGCCTTGTCCAGTGTATGGTATATGCGTTCAGAGATGACCGTTAGGATATCTGCAGTAGATCGTGCTTGTCTGAATCCGTATTGGTGATCATAAAGAAGTTTAGCATTAACTAGGTGCTGGACTATCGCTAGATTGATTAATGATTTAAAGATTTTAGCAAAGATTGGGAGTAGACTGTGTGGGCGGTAGTTTAGAGGATCAGTTCTATCTCCAGAATTCTTGAAGACTGGTACCACAGAGGCAATTTTCCAACTATGGTCGCTTTCTCTTGCTGACAAATCTTGTGCAACTCCATCACTCAACATTTTATCACCCTTTCCCATATATCAACACCTGTGAATTACCCCCCCCCCATCTTTCATCACTTCTATTTGAATGTTGTCTGCTACTGAACAGGCCATGCGTGATAATTATTTTTTGTCGACGAACAAAGATGGAGGACTAAATATTATATAGATATCGTAGTCAAGTGTAGCACCAGTAACTAGACATTGGAATTACAACATATTAGGTGTATAACTACTAAGCTAATAAAAAGGAATGAAAGATCTCAATTATAAAAATAGTTTAGAATCAGTTGATTTAACTATTTTATTAGAAAGAAGAATGGAGCCGGTGAGTGTGTGTGTGTGTGGGGGGGGGGGGTTGAGACGCTCAAAATAATTGATTTTTAAATATGTAGCACTATTTTTTTTTTTTTTATTCAAATTTTTTTTTTTGATATCTCTTTACGCAGTGAAAATTTACTTGTAAGAAAAATTAAAGAGTAATATATATTTTCGAACAAATTATCAAATCAAGTTTTAAATATAACTGATTTTTCTTTTTCTGAACACGAATAAACAGAGCAAAGATGAAGTAATTTTTCATGTAGCTTGTGTTTAAGCTATTCCGGTCATTGAAATCGGGGAAAGCTCACTTTACTTTTCATGTAGGATGTAGAAAATAAACTGTGAATAAGGAAATAAAGGTGGGATCTATCTGCTGAAATATATAAGATTTGTATATTCCTATTATTCTGTGAGGTAGAATGGACGACACACAACATAAATCAAGTGAATTTTGCAATAAACGACATGTCTTACTAAGGAAAAGATGTTGGCTTATTTTTCTATTCTTTTAAACATTTTCTGTGTGATCTAAGAAATCCAGTTTCCCAGAAATGTTTTCCATTGTCAACCAAAATTAGCACATGAACTGATCCACCCTTTCACCATTGTGAGCCTGTCTTCATCTTGAATACTATTTCAATTAAAAAAAAAAATTTTTTTAACTAAAATATGCTCCTCACATTCATCTGTAAATTTAATATATTTTGCACTTAAACATTTGATGACAGACCTCTGTTCACTCGGATATGCCATTGTTTTTAATAGACTCAAAACAAAATAAATCACATGGCCATTGGGGCTAGGATCAAAGTGCAGTATCTGCCAATAGAATTATATATATAACAAAACTAAATCCAAACAACTCAGGGTATTTTAAGTAGGGTAGCCTATAGAGTAAATGTGGTATTGTGGTGACTGATCAAGTGAAACTGATGAATGGGTCAAAATAAATTTCAGTCTATGCCTAACTTGTTCACTAAGTTTCAGTCATGAATGTCAAACAGTTTTATCGCCATTCATGTTTCATACAGAAAAGATTAGAAAAATTGAAAAAAAGGTATAATCCAGCTAGAATTCTGTCATGTTTAACAACGTTTGCTTAAATATATATACATATATTTTATTAAAAGTTTAAATAAGAGATGCCCAAAGAGAAATTTAAAAAATAAAAATAAATCAAGTCAACAGGTACGAAGGGAAGAAATGAGCGAGTAGAGTGATCAATAGACAGGAGTTTTCTGGTAAACAAGAAATCAATATATGAGCACAATAAAAGGAAAAAAAAAAACGAAACCGTATGGAAGACATATTGATTGTGATATTTATACACAGGAAGAAGATCCTGTTCGCGAAAATAATTATGAACATTCTATTCTTTTGTTGCAGGAGATTTTTTCATTATTGGAATAATGAGGAGTGGCGCTTTCTTAAGGTTTATCAAATCCTAAGCTTTTTTTTTTTTCACAGAATTCTAACAGCGATTACGTTTGGTTTATCTGGTAAGTGGCAAATCAACCTTTTTATGGAGTGGTGGTATTTGATGCCAAAGTACAATATCCATTATAAACAAGTCACGGTATACAATTAATTGCTATTCAATCCTTAGCCGGGGAGAAAGATTCACACCTTTTCAAACAGTATTACAGGGTGACCTCCCCAATCAATCTGACAGTGGCTTTGTTGCTATCGGAGTGAGGTATGGTTCTGTTCAGTCCTAGGAGTGTAGACCTCCTAAACTTTATTTTCTCTCTGAGAAGGGGTTAGTTTATTGCTAATCGCCTGAGGTGTCTCTACCAGAGAATGCCGACAGGGCTGCTCAAGCATTTTTTGTAGACCAGTATGCTGGGTTTTTAAAAACTCCACCTGACATTGTGTCTAACCTTCTGCAGAGTAGGTAAATAAATACATGGTGCCGCCCCCCCCCCCAAAAAAAATGTCATCTATGGACTCGTTAATAAAATTCACAATCATTTCTGCAACCGAACCATATTTGATACAAATAAACTTTAGTCTATTCCTAACTTGTCCACCAAATGTCTAGTCATGAATGTCCAAGTCTTATGGCCATTCAATGGCATATGGTGACACTTTAGTGATCATCTCATCAGAAGATGATGTGTCACAGGACCATCATCAGATTATTTCAAAGATAACGTCTATAAAAACAATCTCCAGAGTATTCCTGAACCGAAGAGAGACATCACAACTCATCAAGGCAGTGCAAAAAACAGGGTGCCCGAGTTCTAGATAATTTTGCTCATTATATCCAGGTCTGCTTATTATTGAACAGCGATTAAAGACCGACTGTTGGTCATTCATAACAAACTTGGTGGACAAGTCAGACATCGACTGAAGTTTATTTGTACCAAATATGGGGGGAGTGCAGAAAAGATTGTCAATTTTATTAACGATGAGTGGCATTGGTGGGGGGGGGGTCACCTTATATGATTTGTTTGTTATGCCTCATTGGGCATCTCCCTTTTTAATTGTCCACTCAATTCAATCTTTAAAATTGTTAAAAAGGTGCAAAATATTTACACTTAATATAAAAATGTCCTCGTATTTTCTTTTTTTACCATTATTTTTTAATTTATCTAATTATATTTTTTAATGTTCTAATTTGATACCGCGTTCCCAAAAATATTGCAAAACAATTCAATTTGTTAATAGATCTAGTTTTTGAACTTTGCCTTGTCAATCCCTGTATTAGTATGAGTCAGGTATATTCAGGGGAATAATCAGACAACGTATAACAGAAATTGACAAAATATTTTATCAAATCATTACTTAATCTTTTCGTTACAATTTAGTATCTTTTTTTTTCCTAATTTCTTTATTCCTACTTTTTGTTACCTATACGAGTAGAATAAGTTCAATTCAATGGGTGGTAGCAGTATTCATTAAGTGAATCATACATTCCCTTCCAACAAAATATTCACAACGGACATAGAAGTAAATTTGTGTTATTTGTACGGTTGCAGTATGTAGTGTGTGTATATACATACTCACATTTTAAAAGAGGACTCGGCATCGTCTTGGTAGAGGGGATAACATACCACATAACAGTAAAGAATGTGTTCTTTAATATTAATTTCATAACTTAATTTATGGGATCATTTTCTCCAGCAAGTTCTGTGAACCCCGGTAGTAAACTTCTGTTTATGTATATTACACAAAACATCTGGTGTAATCATAACTTTAGATGTGAAATGACTGTTCACCATGAAAATGTAGAAAAAACCTACTTTTCAGTGTTATCAAGAACCTATGAGGATTGTATAAATACAAACCGGCAGTAGGGAACACCAAGAGTTTTGTTTATTATATATATATATATATATATATATATGATGAAAATTATGGAAATAATATTCAAATACGATGGAAAATGAAAAAGGAAAAACAAAAATTATTTATATATTCATTAATATTTCAGCAAGAAGATCGATTTGAAGAAATAGGATACAAGTATTTGAAAATATTTGGTGCGTTTGTGACGTGAGAAGGATGTTTCTTTTGGGAGGGGGGGGGGTCAAATGAAACATAGCTGTTACAATAAAAAAAATGTAATTCTATGGTCAGTTTGAAAAAAAAAAAAAAGAACGAAAACGTTCTTTTCATGTCATAATCGCGCCATATTTTACAAAAATTCTAAAGATAGAAAAAAAATTAGAATTCTAATAAACGAGCACAGATAAATGAAATTGTCTAAATGGTGATGAATAAGAGTGGAGGAAGGGGTAAAAGCAATTGTTTCAAACCAAGCCGAGAAAGTTGTCAGACTCCGATTACAATAATAAATTAATATAAATTTTTAAATTAAAAAATTAAAATAGCCAAAATAACAAAAATCTAAAATATCAAAATCTTTGTTTCATTAAGTGAAGTCTTTTTCATAAAAAAAAAGATGAGCACCATCAAAACAGGGTTTATTAGTTACATTCTTATAGGAAAACTTGAATCCATCCCAAAAGGTAAAGGTCATTTAAATTCTTTCACAATTTCAACGATGAAATTTTTTTTTTATTTTCATCTTTCAATACAAACAATGGCGTAGTAGAATTTATTTTTTCTTTCACTGTAAAAATTGCTTTACTTTTTAAAAAAACAAAACAGGAAAAAAGACCGGCATGAACTAGTTTGGTCATATTTATTTTAACTGAACACACAATGAAACATTATTGAAAGGAACTAAAAGATACCATCCTGTGAAAATGTGTGCGGGCAAGTAGTAATGGCCTCTTTTACAAACAACAATTTCTCATGAAACAGAATTTATGATGCAAAAAGATTTCCAGGTCAGTTGTGGACTGAACTCTCTTTTAAGAGATTTTTGTAATAAACAAAAGCTTAGAACTATTTCAATATTCAATCAAAATTGATTTTTAAAAAGGAGAGACGTATTGTTCTTACAGGAAACAACTAAAACAAGAAATAGTCAGAACGACAGTGGCAAAGGAATGTTTTGGAAACTAGAAACTCCATACTACTAATCAAATAGCAAGTCAAAAACGCATACAAAGTCAATTTATACTTCAAAAAATTTTTTGAAGAAATAAGCATTTAATTTTTCTTTTCTTTTTAGAGGGTGGAAAGCAGTACTCTCCCTCAAGTCTCTCATCTAGTTCATAGATTTAAGTTATCCTATTATTATAACTAAGTCAAGATCTTAAGAGCAAGCGATTCCTGCAGGTAGCTATAATCCACGAGTCATATTGGAAAGACTGACACTTGAAACCACCAGTACACCGTAACTTGAAATATCAAGTTCAAAGTTTCGAAAACATTCCATCGCCAGTTTTTTTTCAACCATTTCTTCTCGTTTAAGTTATTTTTTTTTTAAATTCTTTCACTTGAACAATACCAAAGATTGCATTTACTAACACATATAGAAACAGCCAATAAAAAAACTATTTTCAGAATAAATGATAAAAACTCATCCCAACAAGTTCAACATTATTGTTTTGAAAAGAAAACGCCTTCATTTAGCAAGTCTATTTTATACCAGATTAACTCTTTTGTAGGTTATTGAAAAAAAACAAAAAACCTCATTTACTCATAGTGTGGGGGTAAGTAGAGTTCTATACTTTTCTAAATTGTACGAGTTTGTTTTACGCCATACGAGGCTCTTTTGAAGGTTATTTAATACCAAAACAATGCCTATTGTAAATGATTCATTGAAGACAAATGATTATTTTACCCACAACTTAGGATAAATTGTGGTGCATACCATTCTGAAATCAAGTTAGTCACAAAATTTGAGACTTCTTTTTCTGATGCAGAAATGTGAAAATAATTTTTGAAAAATATTAAATTAAAAAGAAATTAAATTTTATGAGAGAATAATTCCTTGAAGAGAACTTATTTGTTTTAATCTGATAATTCTCAAGATAAAAAATTGCTTTTAAAAACATTTTTTTTTTAATATTACAGATTTTTGCAGAATCTTTCTTTTATATAATGCTGTAAAGAAAGTCAGAATTTAATTAAAGTTTTTCACAATTTGTATTATTTCGATTATCTAAACTACTATGTTAATCTTACTTGTTAATAATAGTAGTTCAAATAATTCAAATTATCAATCTCCATCTCCAAAATTCGAAAATAAATTTTTCATAATTTCACCTTAAATGGCAATACTCAAGAATGTTGGAAGTAAGAGGAACGAGGTAAGTATAAAAATGAAAGGACCTGAATTTAGATTTACATATTTCTTATTTTTATTATGTGCTAAAGATTCATATCATCCCTTTTTGTACTGTTTCTTATGTAAATTCAACGTGTGTGGATGTACATTCAGCTATGTCGTTTCCAGCCTTCTGAAGCAGTGATGTCAGTACTTTATCTAAAAGTTTGCTATTGTCTTTAGCATTCAGTTGTGTCAATGCTCTCGTGTCAGCTGGAAAAAAAAAAACTCTTCTGATTCAGCAATCTGTTTCTTTTATCTAAATCCATAGGTTCCTAGACTTGTTTCGATAAATCGTGCGAGAAACATTCTGATTGGTTGATCAGCATTATTTTATATTTTAATTGCGATCTGCTCATGTAACATAGTTTTGCAGGTGTAGTTATAAACAATCGTCCTAAATACCATGATTATTGGTTGTTTTGTTTTATGGCATATCAACCCTTTTCAGGTTATTTAATGCTAAATCCAGGAAGTTTTGTAAAAGTATTTATGCTTCAAGTTTTTAATATCTTCAAATATTTATCAAGAAAGAGGAAAAATGTTTTTGTTTTTGGCTTTGCAGAACATGATTGAGTTTTACAAAAGTAAAGGAAAAAAAACAATAACATCAATGTTTGGTGCATTTTTGGCCAGGAAGCCGGTATCTTCAGACAGCCTGATCTGGTAGCACCAGAAGTAGAGAAGGAAAGGCAGTTCTTAGCATGCCAGTAACATATCTTACTCTTCTCCACTTTGCCAAGCATGTTACAATACATTATCCCAAAAAGAATTTCAAATCGGCTCTGCTATCGGGTCATTTAAATAACGAACAGAATTAAGAGATTATTAAAGATCATGAGAAAGACACGCAGATGAATGCAATGCATCAACGGTAAATAAAGTGACTGACTTAACATCTGGAGAAGTGCTATAGTGTCCATCACGCTTCCCATGTAGTCGCGTGATAGTCATTATGGCATCAGATTAGGTGCATGATGTATGCATATTGTTTCATAATCAACCAAAATGATTTCTTTTCAGGTGTCAAGATTTATTAAATCTTGATTGTGCTGGTTAATACTTTAAAATTGAATCTGAAAGATTAGCCAATTAAAGACTTAATCAAAAGGTCTGGTATGAAGGTCTTCTCATAAAAATAAAATTAATTGGTATTTCTGGACTCAAGACTTAATCAAAACGAATTGTGTACAAATGAATCCATTCATTTATGAGATAAAACTCCAAATGCTGGTTATGCAACCCCCTAAAGTCCAACCGTTGCTTACCGTAGTAGGAGTGCTGGTAATGTGATAGTGTCAGATTAATTCCATCTGGAACTCCAGTTCCTGGCAGAGTCACCCATGGCAGACATATCTGGCACCCAGCAGTAAATTGTCGCAACCCGGCTAACAGGGCTCTGGTAAAAATACACAAGGAATCAGCATCAGGATCCTTCCTTCTCTGGACGTCTTTTCCTCTGTGTGTAGCAAGCAAAGATTTATCAGGCGAAGTACCACAAATAACTGGAGTGACAGTGTTAATGTTGCTTCTGTGCTATTCCTTTGTGTGTTCTGGGCCAAATCTTCACTGACTTTGCATGCAAACACCGAGCCTGCCTGCTTTTGGTGGCAGGAGTAAAATTCTGCAATCGAGCAGGTTAATGAGGTGGTTTGGTAGTTTTGTTTTACGGCATATCGACCCTTTTTGGGTTATTTAATGCCGAATCTGGTCATTATAGTAAAAGATTTATGCTTCAAGTTCTAAAAATAAAATAAAAAAGGGGAGGGAGAAAGGGAGAGGGGCTGTTGTTTTTGTTTTTGGTTTTGTAGAACATAATTAAGTTTTACAAAAAAAAAAAAAAAAAAAAAAAAAAAAAAAACGTCAATGTAGGTGAATTTCGTCTCAGGGAGCCACAGGGCAGCCTGATCTGGTATCACCAGACAGGTTAATGAATAGCTGCAATCAATGACGAGATCTTCATGCAGACCAGACAATCCTGAGGCAGGATCTTCATGAGTTCTATACAAAACTAAAATATACCAAAGCCTCATATCGGTTGAGTGAATAGGGTTGGAGAGACGGTATACTGAAAATAGTTAAGTCCCTATTCACTTGTCTTCCCATGAGGGCAGAGTTAGACATAAGGTCGATTTTTAATGTGGGGAATATCCAACTCCCTAAAAAGAGGCACTCTGGATTGGGATAAACATTAAAATTACTTTAGTCTAGAAGGATTTCTCTTACACTGATTGAGGACAGGACAGATACTACACTTGGATCCCAGCCTGTTAAGTCAAGTCAGTTGGCAAGACACAAAGCTAGTAACAGGTGGCTGTGAGAAGACTATGACTACCTAAAAAAGTGGAATGGACAGCATTTTCATCAGTTTGTTATGCTTACGTCTGAAATAGCATGTTCGTCAGTCTCTTATAGAGATGACAGACTAGGTCCATCTGTAGGTCTGTCATATATCTTAGAAATATAAGTTCTTGTTAATCCTCCCTGTTTCAATAATACCTCATGAATGTATGCTTAAAGCTAAAGAAACGTTCTATTTATTTAAATAAGAAACAGAAGCCCTCCAAAGTTATATAATGGGACAAGTTTACCGGTCAATCAAATCCGATGGAAGCAACCATTATCAGTGGGACAGGCACAGACGGAAATGTTTTCCTACCACAGATAGCAATTAATTTCAGATCATTTCCCATCGACTTTGAAAAGAATGCAATTCCCTGTAAGCATTGCATTTGTAATGTGTATAAACAATGCCCAAGGGCAATCTCTAAATGTGCTTGGATTACATCTTTCACAACCGCGCTTCACACATGACAAATTCTACGTAGGACGTTCCAGAGTAGGAAACATCAAAACCGCCTTCATTCAGACACCTAATGGATTCCACGAAGAACATTTGTTTACCCAACAGCAATAGCCTGGGTACTTTATGGCTATTGCACAGTAAAAAAAATCCCTGGAGATCTAAAATTTAAACAAAGACACATAAAATAACCTTGTAGTTCAACTCCCCCACACAAAAAAAAAGCATCATGAACATGGACATGTGCGCTATATATATATATATACACACACACACACACACATATGTATATATTGTTTAATTTGACAAACAGATATAAAATTGCTTTAAAAACAAAAACACATTTTGGGCTATCCTCCATCTTCTGTGATGCAAGACTAAATTTGTCAAGAAAAAATATGTTATGCTATAAAATTTAAATGTGATTTTATATATATATATATATATATATATATATATATATGGTTTATATTTACATTTTACTGCAGTTACATCCGATTGTCAGAAGTGTATTAATTTTACATGATGTATTTTTACTCATACAATACTAATCGAGTTAATAAATTAATTATGAAATATTATTTTTTAAATCGGGAGTAAACACTCTTGGGGTGACAAGTATCATCAAAATATCACTCAAAACGAACAATTAAATTCAAAAAGGCCATATTCTTTGTGTTTGAGTGACAACCAGAAAAAATGGGTTTTATTATGACTAACGCTAATTACAAAGTTCATGTTCAAATCGTAATTTTGAAAGGTTGAATTTCTCATGTCTAAAATTACAGCTAAAGAGAAAGAATTCAAACTAAATTTTGTCATCTTTCTAATTGTAATTTGAAAGGTTACATTTCTTAGGTCGAATTGACAATTTGTTTTCATTTAACTGAATTATCAAAAATATCATTTTCAGGCTAGATTAGTTATTAAAAACAATTTGCTTTAGATTTTGCATTGGCAAATTATGAGCATATGTCACAGTTGATTTGAAATTTAATGATAATATCTGAAGCGATAGATTTCAAGCATGAATTCAAAAGGTAAGAAAATTAACAACCAAATTGTGTTTACGATTTGGATTATTACAGAGAGCACTAACCAGATCTTATAAATTTACTTATCAACAAATAGTAAGGAGTGCTAGTCTTGAAATAAGACCCAGCCTACATATTGTGTCTTGGCTTTAGGATCGACCTTTTGAGGTGAGACAAAGGCTTTCATTAACTGACAAACATAGGAGAGCAGAAAATGAGACATGATTTGTGATTGGTTAGTCAATGACAGAACTCACCTTATGTAAAAGTTTTCAATAAAAGAACTGATGCTTGGAAATCGATAGAGATATAGAGAGATAGAGATAGAGATAGATAGAGATAGAGAGACCGACTCTAAACTTTAAATTTTATATTCATTCCTGAAAATGACTGAGAAAGCTCAAACTCGTCAATATGAATTTCAGATACAGTTGTACACAGCTTTTATCTTTAAATAAAGAGGTTCATATTCCAACATGAAAAATATATATATATATATATATATATATATATATATATATATATATATATATATATATATAGGCACTCCTCCGTAGATGATATTGTTTATACCAACAGCAAAATTTCCTTCCCCATGGCTTGTGCAGATGATGCAATGGATAGAATCTCTGACTTAAAAAACGATCAGGTTTTAATCTGAGCTTTAAGCACTTGTCTTTTAAGCCACACTGAGGAGCAGTGATACTGCGAAACTGTCTGGATTACAACATATACCTTGCCCCTTTGTGGGGTATGGAAAATCGCCAGCTATCATTAGAGATAATGCAAAGCGCTCTGTAAAAAACAAAAACAAAATAGAGCACTCTTTTGTATTTGATATTGTTTATATAAACAGTAAGAATTCCTTTCCTCATGGCTCGTGTGGATGTAGCAATGGCTACATGTTTAGACTGTCAAAAATCAATCCAGTTTCAATCTCAGCCTGGTGAATTTGCATGTCTAGCAACACTGAGGAGCTGTGATACAGTGTCTGGATTCAAAGCCTGCCCATCATACTTACTAGGCTTTTAACAACAGTACTACCAACCAACTACATTGCATGTTGATTTGCCTTAAAACAGAGAAACCAAGCCAAATCCAAACAAATTGCAAACATATCTCCCTCTAAAACCAGTGAATAAATAACACAAAACTGACAAATTACAAGAAATGTTTACATAGCTAAAAGATTAAAAGAACAGCAAAAATTAATATTATACACGTGTGTGCCTATTTCAATATCTGGGGGGTCGGAAAAGCAGAATAATAAATAAGAATTATAACCTAGATGACAACGATGTAGATAAAGGAGTGTGGGTAAATGTTGCCTTTGGAATGCAACTGATTGTTGTGATAATTTTAAGGTTGAGACAAGAATTGAAAGAATTGAAAGTATGAGCATTCTATTTTTTTATTTTGGAGGTATGCCGATTTGAGAAATGGTTTAAACACAATTGGCAGAATTACATTACTGACCGAGAAAGAATTGGAAAAAGCAGCAGAATGAGACTTGCAGTCAAAGTGAATGGATGTATCGCCTTTTGCTCCCTCCAATTTGGAGATGGGGATTTAGCTGCATTTTTAAGGCAGGAATATATCAAGGGAATATCGACATTCTACTAAAAATAAATTGTAAGCTATAAAAAAAACCCCTTTCATTTCGATTCTTCATATTTGCTGCAATTTTTTTCGCATTCAGAGACAAGTAAATAACAGGAGGTAACGTTACATGTGTATAAATAGTTGGGTTTTTTTTTTCATGTGATACTAAGAGGGTATTTCAGTATATATTCAAGCAAACAAGCATCAGTGGCAGTTAATTGAAATATTAATATTGTCTGTAAAATAAACCTGCCAACTATTTCTTCAAAATAAAATTATAAACGTTGTAGATCTCCTGATTAGCAGCAAAATCCCACCCCTTCACAGTAGAGGTCCACAGATGCCAGAAATGTTCTATTCAAATAGCTTTTTTTTCTTGGACCGCTTGCCTTTGGAATTCCCTTCTTGCTCCCTTTTTCCCCCGACTGTATAACATGCAGAAATTTAAATGTAATGTGAACAAACATTTTGCTGCACAACTCCCCACTTCAAATTCCCCTTATAAATGACCCCAAATAAGCATATTGCCACTGAGACGTAAGGGGCCACCCTAATCACAGTCTCAGTGGCAATTGCTAATTTGAGGTGAAAAAAAAAAGTTGCTAATCAACATTTCTAGAGAAAACAGGAACTTTGTTTTGTTTTAATCTTTACAAGACGTGTCTTTATGTAAGAGTAAATAGTTCATTTAAATATGTGTGATGGGAAAATATGTTTGTAGAGTAAGCATCAGAAGCAACTAACTTGAAGTATTAACATCTGTAAACAAGAAGACAACTTTTTTTTCTTCCAAGTCACTATATAAAAGTTTTGGTTTAATTGGAAGAAACGAAATAAGTATACCATTACTTTTTTTTTTATTGTTTTTTATTTTACAGCACGGGCACAATAGTTAAAAAATTGATAAGTAAATGAAGAAATATTAAAGCCTAGCAGAATTTGAACTCCGTCTATCAAGATAATTACTGTCCCACTTATCAAATTACTCTGTAATTTTGTTTTCAATGTATGCGTAAAAAAAAATAATGGATTTTATAATAAAACATGAAATTGAAAAAAAAAATGTTTGCAAAAAAAAAAAAAACATTTTTTGTCTATTTAACTTAAACAAAAATGTTTATGAATTATCCGTTCTGACAAATGTGTCACATTTGATTATCTTTCGTTGTAGGTCATAATTAGAAACAATTCTACTCTTTTTTGGTGCCTTTACAATTGAAGGTTGGCAAACTTGTCTCCAAACAATTATTCTGTTGCTTTTGATAAGTTTTTCAATATGGTTGAGAAGAGTGGTAGGGCCTCACAAAAACAACTTTCAGGGTTATTTCAGGGTTTTTCTTCTTCTGTACTAGTTACCTTACCAAGCCCTTAGAGTCTAGTCTACTCTACTATTTAACTTATAGTAGAAGGAGGGCAGATAGGTTCATATCTTTGTCAAAGATATAAGTGAAAGTGATAAAATAGCCAGGACAGAACTAGCACGGCATGTTGAAAACCTAATTTTGAAAAGTAAAATTGTCACTTTCTGAAGAAATGTTCAAAAAAGAAATCTGTTAGACAGTCTTACCGGGTCTGACAGATTTTGTCATTTTTTTAAATCATTTTTTTCAGATATTTCTGTTCTAAACTCATTTATTCAAAGAAAAATAAATTGAAAACTAAAATTATAAACTTCTGAGAAAATGTATTTCATGAATGCTCATTAGAGAAGAATGCGTCCAATTAGTTAAATAATAATAAAAAAATAGACAGAGTCAAAATTCTGTCAAACATGGCAGCCAGTGAAAAAACAAAAAAACAAAATGTTAACATGGGAAGAGATGCTGCTGATAAAATGTTATAAAAGTGTCCAACACAAGAAAGGCCTTTCCAATTATAGACAAGGATCACATACTCTTCCTGCATAATTTATACTTTTTTTTATACCATTGTCATTCTTAATACGTTTTATACACCCCTCAAACATTTATAGAGAGAATAAAAACAGCAAATAGCACTAAAAACAATATAATAATATCATTAACCTTTTCTTGTTTCCATATTTTTCTCAAGAAGTTGACTCGATCATTGGTCAACATTAATTAATAATCCTAATTGTCCATTTGACTAAACGGACAATTAAAAAAATAAAAATACAATACTTAGCATTGCCGGTTCTGCAGTCCATCTTAACATTTTGGAATACAAAATGGTCGTTTTTATGTAGACAAAAGAACCTTTTCTATGAAGCAGATTAAACACTTAATGTTTCAAAACTATTCGCATAACTTAATATTTTGTTATCTACTTTTTCATTTTTCTCTCATAACATTTTATTAACACTGTATCTTCGCACATAAGTTTAACCAAAAATACTAAGTAAATAGGAACTTATTGAAATAAACTTTTTTATTATTATTCTTTGATTATTGGTGATTAAAATAAAATTCGTAAAATATTGTTCAAACAATTTAATGCATTAAACAAAAAATTTTAAAAATAAATTTTAAAACCTGTTTCTTCTTTTCTTCTTCATTGGCACCCATACTTATAAGATTATTTTGATTGTATTTCTCCGGATGTAACTGATTATTGAATGTTTGGAGGACGGGTATATGGGAGAGAGTGGGAGAAATGTTATAAGAAAAATACACAGAAATACAGGGCAAGAAAAACATGTGTTTGCAAAAGCGTATGTTATATATATCAAAACAGGTGGCTTAGAAAGGTTAAAAACAAAAGAATACTTGTTCTGAGGATAAGTGTTTTTGCAAAATAAAAGGGATTCAGGGAACTTCTGAAAGACAAACACTTTGGTGAATACAAAAGACATTAGAATGAGTTTTGAGTTTCGCCACAAAGGATGGGCAAACATGTTTGAATGTTTGAGGAGGTGTGAACTCTATACAAAGGAACTCAAACACAAGGAAGGCAATAAAAAGGAAGCAATTAACTGAGCTAGTGAGGAAGGTTTAGTCGATAATTAAGTGCTATGAAATATTTAGAGAACAGAACAGCCATGACTAAAATCTTCCCCACTCAACTGAAGATCAATTATATTTTCACCCTTATATGCACTCGGGAGTTTCTGAAGTGGATCCCAAATAATAACTTGATAATTTCACACAGAAGTTTTTGATTGGCTCAAAAATATACATCTGCATTTATTAATTAAACCAGAAATCTGTGCTGATCTATATGGGCATTAACGATTTCAGGCATTTTTATTTTGTACACAAAACGGTAAACTTCTGCTACAGATGTATTCTTTGATGAGCGTCCATCAAATAAATTTCTCATAAATATATTTTTTAAATATTGCTATTAGTCAATGCCATTTCAAAATGTGCACCTATAAACAGAAACACGCACATATTGCTAACTCTTCACAAACACAGTTTTTATTTACTCAGCTTTTCTTTACTCTGGCAGAAACCCACAAGCCATTTACTGTAATCTTGAATTTCTAATCACACCCAGTGAAGATTCTCATGTTCAAATAGACATTTAATCAGACAGTATTATCCAATTCGGTGGACACAACTAAGCAACCCCTCGCCCTTCCATTGCCCTGAGAAAGACTCCATTGAGATGAATTATGCTGTATGGCACCTCCATCATCCTTAATGAGTTATGGTACATGACTGCATCCATTATGTTATTAATATTGCAGCCTGGAATATTTTTCTTCAGATAAATGTTCAAGAAATTTTAATTATAAAGTTTGAAATAGAAATTTAGTTATATAGAGACTAAAATGAAAAGGAAAAAAAAACATGAAATTTAAATCCTATAAATACTTTCCAGCTTTATTTTTTTCTTTCAAAGACAAAATAGACACGCTATAAAATATTTTTCTTTTTATAAACAACCTTTGCATACCGCCCCTTCTTTTTTAATTGATATCTGTGAATTCAATTACAGATTGAATAAAATTGTTTACAATTTTAACAGAAGTTAAAGTTACATTTGACCATGAATTAACAGACAGACGATATCTTGTACTATTCTATATAAATGAAAATTACCACATTAACCTTTGTGTCCCCAAAGGGTGTTTAAAAAGTAGATAAATAGCAAGAACATTCGTGATTTTAAGGAAGAACATGAATGTCTAACTTGTTCAATAAAAAAAAAATCAATACAAAAGATTTATCAAAAGTTTCTACTTAGTTAGGGAAGAGTTAGACACAAAGTCGGTTTTTAATGTGGGGTAAATCCTGAAAGTGGCAATCTTGATTGTGACAAAAATTAAAATTGATCCACTCTAAAGAGTTTTCTATCTCTAACCAAAAGCAAAACATATACTACACTTTGATCCTAGTCCAAGAAAGAAAAATTCAATTGGCATCTGCAGACAAGTCTAAATTCATTATCGAACCAAATAAAAATTAATGCAAAATTATGGTGATCAAAATATGCTTAAAGCAGATCATATGAAGACATGTTGGGCCTCTTAATTATAGGACTTCTTTCTCCACGGATCCAATCAGGGAAAGTAGAGTCCTGAACACCAACTTGGTGATACTACAGCTAACGTGCTGACTACTGGCAGTCAACCGTGTATGCGGTTCTGCTTCAGAACTTACTGACATCACTGCCAATCATTGGCCATAGAGATTCAGTCGTGCATTAATTGTTGAACAAGTTATTTTATTTTTTGTTGCTAATTCTGTTATTAGTTGATAATATGCAAGGGATTGTCTGAGAAAAAAATACAAATCTTTTATTTTAACTCACATTTGAAGTTATTCTTCTTCACACCGTATCATAAATACCTACACACACACACACACACACATATATATATATATATATATATATATATATATATATATAATTGGATGTAAATATAAGTTCTTTTACTATTACTAATTGCATTGAAAATGAAGGTAGAAAACTAACTTAATCAAATGCCGTTAAAAGTTGGGACAAAGAATAAATAATTATCAGGCACAAATAACAATCATAAATTTTAAATGGAGGTCACTTTGTGAACCCATTATCATAGATCAAAACGGCATAACTCAAATCTGACAAGAACGAGATTAATCACAGAAAATAACCTGTGCAAAGTAAAATTAAATGGTTAGCCTAAATTACAATTTTATTTTTAACTTAAAATTAGTTTAGTGATCAGTTTCTATTTCATGCTCTTATTTTTTAAAACTTTATTTTTAACTATGAAGCACAACATTGCCCAAGAACAATAACTTCAAACTTCAAATTTTGAAAGAATTGTTTTAATCACATATTCCCTTTTTTTTTCCATTTATGTCTTTGGTTTTGTTTCAGGTCAGACCTGCGAGGTCAGAATCAGAGCAAATTCATTACTTTATGAGTCAGAGTCACTGAAAATTGGACGTTTCTGAGTACGAAAAACAAAATAAAAAGCAATACATGATAAAAAAAAATTGTTTTAATTTCAAAATCTGTCTCATTACATTAAGATAGTGTTTAGATTTTGTACATTAAAAACTAAAAGTTTAATTCTTTAGAGCCTTGAAAGATATATGCCTGCCATAATCATCATATTCAGTTTAACGTCCCTTTTACATGCTGCCCTATACACTGTAAATATCTAATATATAACTTATTACTAGTGAAAGAGTCAGACTCAAGTGTTCGGGCTACCAATTCCACAGTCCTGGTTTTAGAGTCCTATGAAATTATTTCAAAACTATTTGCTATCATAACAATTAAATAAACAAACTTATTTTTATATATGCGCTTCTAAAACATTGTTTTTATTTAGTTATAGTGTTCAGTGCATAGGCAGACCCTCATCTTATACAATCGCGGTCGATTCTGCTCCCATCAGCTCCCATTTTATTTTATGAAACCTTTCGATCAAAGACCCATTTCCATGATAAATGACTACTTTGACATTATTCCCCGCCATTTTATGACCTTCAGGGTTTATTGAGATTAACTTTTCATAGCATATGACACTCCATTAGTCATAGCCTACCTCCTCCATGCTAACTAAGTGAAAATGAAATCTATTCGTAGTTTCCGAGTCGATAGCAGACATAGAGCACCATCTTTTATTTGGGGAGGCGGGCGGAGGAGCGGTTATTGCATCTCTATAACTGGCTATATCGATTCTATTTAACCTCATCTATAACTTTGCCTTTAATCCTGACTGTGATACGATAAGCTGCTGCTGCTGTTTATTTTTGTCTTCTAAGTTACAAAAAACGCGTACTTAAAAAAAGTAGTGATTCAGTTTTTTTGTTTTTTTAAGATCTGTGCTCAATATTTTTTTGAATAGTAACTGAAAAAATAAACTCTTTTCATTGTAAAAACCAGACAATAAGTCAGTCGTGAGACTGCATATCTCCACTTGACAACATAAAGATGGGCTCAAGTCTTATTTAGTCCTTACTTCTCCATTCCTGAAGTTATGCCATGGAAACATTGATAACTCAAAAACTATTCATCTGACCAGGATGAAATTTTGCAAGGCGATTACTGTTATCAAAGAGTATCAGATCCATACATCAACTTTGGAAAAATCGTAAATTAAAATTCCATCAAAATTTCAAACTATGAATATTTTCAATGACAAGGTCATATAATATGCAGGACTTCATTGGTACAATATGAAGCCAGTAGCGAGTCTATGATGAACAGAACCGAAATTATCGCCATAAGTGTGACTTTCACCCTTTCTAAGATCTTGAGCTTTGACCTAGATAACTCAAAATTAAATCAATTCTAAGGCCATGGCCGATAATTTAAAGTTTGGTGATGATGGGTCAAGCTATGTGGACGCTAAACTGTACACAAACAAACAGTGACACACAAACTCGACTGAAACCATCTCTTGGAGATAAAAAGGTAAAATAATAATGTGTAATTAATGTGGAGGTGAGAAAAACACACGCAGACACACTTGAAGTCGTATGATTTAATTCATATATATTTATTTTTTTAAGAACAAGGTAGAGCACTTAGTATAATTACATACAATAACTTCCCTTTAATCTATTTCTGTGCATAACGGAAAATGTCTCCACAAACAGTTTTCTGAACCACAAGTATTTTCAGAAACAAAACTGACACAAAAAAAATATATTCGTGCCAATAAAATAGTTGAAAAATATAGGCTAGTTAAAATCAAGTATATCAGACGAATTTCTATTTGGGTCTGACTTTGAAAATCTGACAAGATAACTTGATGTACAATTAATCGATCATTTATTGAACTAAAAAATGCAATGGCGTAAGGTACTAAACAAACTTAAACTCATATTTTCCTTTATAATTCAGTTACAAATTTAAATCCATCACAGTGCATTTCAGTTTATTCATAAACAAGTCGACCATTTTAATCCTTTGTTAATAGAAAGCCTTTTCTGGCCTTCAAATTCATAGTAAATAATGTACACAGGTTCAGCTAATATTTTAATGCAATATTCTATGAATCACTCTCGGAAAGATGATTTTTAATATTTAGCTGATTAAGATACTTCAACAACTAATATAACAACATTATCAGAAATGAAGTGTTCACTTGTATCAACTTTTAAAAACAATTTTCAACAAGCTGAAGTGGAACATTTCAATTTGCTGATGGTAATTCGAACCTCTTTCACACATCAACTAAAAGATATAGTAAGGTAAATAGAACGGCAAAACAAAAAGTAAATAGTGTAGCAAGAAATCAATAGTGGGTCTGGTTTATCTTCCATATAAAACTGAATTTCTGTATGTTTGTGTGTGTGTGTGTTACTTATAGGAAAAAAAGTTAGAGAATATAGATAAAATCTAAAAGTGTATTCTGATGTAAAATTCACAGAGTAAGTTGATGGGCATATTGCCGAATCTTTAAACCCACCCCTTAGGGGTCTAGGGGCAGATTTAATCGGGGGGGGGGGGGGCTTTTCAGTTTTTTTTCATTCTATTTTATAGTAATTAGAAAATGCTGAGTCATATTTTGCTTTAATTACATAATACTATTTACATGGAGGGAGTCAGAAACTATGCGAAGGTCCGCCACTAGCCGCCACTGCCCGCCACTCTGTACGTACACATGTACATATACATTTTTTAATATCTTATATAAGAAAAGTATTCGGCGTTGTTTGGCAAATTATACCTCAAGTACATAAAACAATTTATGGTTTTTAATGAAATTTATTTGTTAGAGGATAGCTAAGGAAGAACGATAACTCACGTTTAAAAACAATTCAGTTTTTTTTTTTTAAAAAAGGTTAGAGAATATAGATAACATATAAAAGTGCATTCTTATGTAAAATTCACAGAGTAAGATGATGGGAGTATTCCCGAATCTCTAAGTCGTTTTCAGTTATTTTTCATTATATTCTATAGTAATTTGAAAATCCTGAGTCATATTTTAATATAATTACATTATAATTTGAAATAACTTTTAATTTTATTTAACGTTTCTTAGCGCCAGGGACTATTGCCTTCATCAACATCATTTATCTTCATCATATTCTGACGGCTGGAGAAAGAGAGATTGAAGTTTGTATATAAAGATGTTACACACACTCTTTAATTTCTACTACTTTGTTTTTTTATCGCCCCGGGCAACGCCTGGTAGCCCTGCTAGTATTATATAATAATAAAGCTAACATCGACATGTCAAATTTCCAGCTTTACCGTCTCTTCAGAGCCAACGGTTTTCTAAACTCAAAAGCATTTGGCTCTGAAAGGATCATAAGGTTGAATCCCTGAGCAATATCAATATATTGCTTTACTCTTTAGAGTATGGGTAACATATATACATATACATACATATATATATATATAACCGTCCTAGAATGGGTAAAATTAATTGTTCCCCCCACGAACAAAACTGTTTTGCACCACTTTTATGTCTCATTACAAAGATTAACATCAAAATAACATAAACCGTATGTTTAGAATCCTTATTCTAATTTTGATCAAAATCCATTACATCATTTTAATTTTAGAAACTGTTTAAGATTTAAAGCTTAAAGGGTTTTAAGAAATTGAAATTCAGGGAATCTTGCTTAATTGGTGTCTAATGACTATGGATACAATACAAATCTGATTTACTGATTTTCAAATAAGAGACGGTGCTCATATTATGCTCCCTAAAAACCCTTTAAAATACTCCAAAGAAACTAACATTTTGAGAATATTTATTAATGTCTAATCATATTGTTAAAATTTCACAAAAATCAGAGTTATCGGAATTTTCACAAAAGACTTCCATCCCTTTTATCATTTGCATAAAACTAAATTAAACTATATATAACCAACATTACGACCCTTTACACCTAGCAATTGTGTTGCTAAATTCATAATCCGTTAATTAGTTTAGGAGTGAATCATGTACATACAAATATATAAACATACACATAACTAACTTTATATAAATCGAGACTAGTGGGTCAAAAATAATATGCTTTTTTTTTTCACTGCTTTCCCACTTACAAAATCTTCTGTCAACTGCTTCTAATTGACACTAGCAGTAGTTTAAATATATATTAAATTACCTCTTTTAGTGTTATTGACAAAGGAATAATGATTTATATATACAAATATTGGAACAAACACTGCATATATATATATATATATATATATATATATATATATATATATATATATATATATATTATATATTACACACACTAAATGTATATTGTGCATTTCTATTTTTTCTTACAATATTCAATATTGTTTGTAGAGTGTACACAAATGTATGTATATTATGGCTTACAATACAAATAACAATTTTAACTAACCTACAAACTCACTTGAATATTGTGAGAAAGCATGAAACAGCAATAGTGAAATGGTTATATATATATATATATATAATCTTTTCATTACAGGCTATAGACACCAATCTCATGTATATTTTGTAGGTCTCTAATAAGGTTCTTAATGTCAAGTTTAAACTGATTAAGTAATATGGTAGTTGGTGTTTACATTAAAAGGTAAGACACATTCATTATTAATATAATGATCTATCTGAAAGAATATACATCGATTAGGGTGTGCAAAGTCTGCTGTCTTGAATCTTGCTCCGTTTCTATTTTGAGTAGTTGATTTTGATGTTATAATATATATATATATATATATTAGAGATGAGCGGTTTTACCAGAAAACCGTTTCATTTGTACATCGATATAATTTCAGAAAGAGCTTTATGAAAATAATAAATAAAACAAACAAAAAAATCAAACTTCGCCTAATTGGAACAAAGCCGAATCAAGATAGCAGAATTTGTAACCAACAAAATACTACATCCTTTCAGATAGAATTACATAACAATAATTAAAAGAGTCTTACCTTAACACTTTACTCCAGTTTCATGCTCGGCCTGATTCTCAAAAACGTATTATATGTCCCCATACACTTCACTACAAGTCTAAATTTGGACTTGTATGCAAGTGTATAAGCATGTATAATACACTTCTGAGGATCGGGTATATTGTGAAACTAAAGTGTTAAAATTATCCCCTTTTAATTATTTATTGGTGTTAAGAGAGAGGTTTTAGAAATATTGCCACTTACCTCACTCATTTTTTTTTGATTGAAGTATATAACTAAATCCTTAACTAAACAGATGTTACAGCTGAACAAAAAACTCAATTAAACAGAAAAAAACTGCTTTTATTTATTTATCAGGATATGCAGATGAGATATACCATAAAGTGTGGCTTTAAATAGTCTGTGTGAAAAACAAGAGAAAAATTATAATAAAATCAGTTTCCTTTGTTAAATTAGTCTAAACAAAAAAGAGGAACCTGAGAAAATCTAGCGATCAAGTAGCGAAATATCGCAGAGCTATTTTTACACAAGTCAACTCCCGATTTTCATGAGCCGTTTCGGACTTCTAGAGATTTACAGGAAAAATGCAAATGGGTTACTAATTACTTGGGGTAATATGCTTTTAGCGTTTAATAAATAAAATTAAAAAAGATTCATAGATATGTATGCGGACCCAATTGTCTAATTTATGGACAAAATCATGACAAAATCTGACACTTTTCATAATTTCTTTTTAACAATACTAAACTAATAATTGGTTGTTTTAGTCCTCCTGAAGAACATAAGTCAGTCATGAGACTGCATACCTCTGCCTGACAATGTAAGGATGGGCCATACTTCTCTATATTGTATGAAGTATTCCCAAAGTTATGACATGAAAACGTTGATAACTCAAAAGCTATTAGTTTGATCAAGCTGAAATTTTGTTACTGCTATCAAAAAGCACCAGATCCATACATCAAATTTGAACAACTCGAGTATCTGATAAACAGAACAGTAGTTATCACAAAAAAGTGTGACCTTTTTTATGACCTTGACCGTTGACCTAGATATCCCAAAATTAAATCAGTTCTACATTAGACCATGACCGATATTTTGACAGAGTTTGGTGACGATTGGTCAAATCATGTACACAATCCCACCCAAAAACTTAACTTCAACCTTGGCGGAGGTAATGAATTAACTTAGCCACTTATTTTTTCTACCGAAAATGGCATTTGTTTTGTAGTATCTAAAATTATCCTGTTTTTACTCAAAATCTACAAAAAGTTGGGATTAATAGATATTTATATGAAACGAGTACGGATGACCCCTACTCTCACCTTCGTTTAGAATCTTATGGAAAAAGTGAAAATGAAAGAGGAAAAAAATAAATTTACCAAAAGTGGAACTGGAATAAGATAAATTTGAATTGGAAAATTTGTTCTCCAAAGAGAACCATATTTTTTACAAAGGCTATTTATAATTGCTCATGACCACAAGATGAAAACTGGACAGTATAGGGAGATGTGTGCAGAACAAAAGACTTTACTGGTTTAGTCACATTAAAGAAATGGATGAGAATTCTTGGGTTAGTAGATGTAGAACAATTGAGGTAGCAGGGTCAGCCCACAGAGGTGGGCCAAGGAAAACATGGGAGGAAGTGATAAGGATGGATTTGAGATAAAGATGAATAAATAAAGACCTGGCCAGAGATAGTTCAGTTTGAAAGTCAATTTCTAAAAGCCGTCCAACATATGCCAGCATGTAAAACAGACTTGACGATGAAGTAGAAAAGTCTTAAAAGGATTACAGAAATACAGCAAATAAAAATGTCGAGCATAAAATAATTGTCAAACAATAATTTCAACGTTTCATTACTTAATTGTTAGCATTGAAAGAAAAAGACAACGTTATTTACTTATGGAAACCTTAAAGAGAGTTGTCAGTTCTTTTATCTCAAAACTGACAAGACAAGTATGGATCCCGAACTAGTTGGTTTCGACAGAGAGGATGGCAAACGGCCTTATGGTGTTTCCCTTTGCAAACGGCAAGTCACTTATATGGGATGTGACTTGTGTCAACATTTTTGCACTCTTGTCAGTGATAGAATTGACAACAAACTCCAGACATACAGCAGCGTCAGCAGAGAGCCGTAAAAAATATGCCAGTCTTCAGCAGTATTGGTGTATTAATACCAGGGGTCATCATGAATTGGCTTGGCTTTATTAGCGCCTCTCCATTGCCACCTTTTGCATGCTCTCTGCCTGCCAAGCCAGCTGGGCATCTGATGAAACTTCCTGATGCTTGCATGTTGGTTTAGAAAATGGACACTTTATTAATTAATTATTATTTGCCTCTCCATTTTCCTTTTCAATATTTAATTAAGTCAATATTTGTTGTTACATTCTTGAAATGTTATTTGTTTAATAAATTCTTATTATATTAAAATAAAAATAAGTAAAATAAGTCTGGATCATGCGTTTGTTTTCTGATAACCAAAGTCGTGCTACATGTTCAGTGCTAACCTTCTGAGTTCACATCAGAAATACAGATTCAGATCAGATTAGTCACTGATATCATTCATTGTTCTATTTTGGGACACAATCGCTAATCAACAGGATTCCACTATAAATAAAATGACAGCCAACAATGGTAGCTATAATTAAATGCTATGAATATAATTTAATAATTTCATGTGGAAGATAAGCCGTAATACAAAATCCAAATTTACAGGCTTGAAGTTTAAAATTAATTTCAAAGAACAAAAATGGAAATAAAAGGAATCAGTTGTCTAATGCCAGTATTATTAACAAGTCATAACCAAAAGTATAACACAAATAAAATGTTGGTGTTTTCATCTTTTATTAGAAGGGACCTGTGGAAAATCCACGGTTATTCAAGAATGAATTGGTGCAAACTGTTTAGTGTTGGTTAGTTAGGGATAGTGCAAACTGTTTAGTGTTGGTGGTGATAGTAACCACCGACTTCTGAACCCATTTCTAAACATGTGCCTCAAGTTTAAACAGATAAAAAATAAACTAAGTTATGTTGATTTAGTATCAATTGGCCAAATTGATCCTAACTAGTGAAAGTAGAAGCGAGCACCCCAGCCGATTTTCTGTAGATGTAATAGAATATTTAAGGCAAATGTTTAATTCTGTTATATAAGCACCACGAGAGAATAAGTAAAGATTTTAGAGAATCCAGAAATCTTGCCGCTAATACTCGAAAGTGAGTGAATGATTTATGAATCTAATTAATTATTGAAAGCATCTCCTCCAAGATGCTGACATTCACAAGAATCTAAATTAGAATAAATCACGTGAGGTTCAAGTGAAGATCATGTTGAAAGTTCTGCTGCAAAGTTACATTAGAACATTAGAATCGAAAAGCAGGAAATACTTTATAAAATACATAGCGAGTTGCTTGATGATAACAAGGTTCAATGTAGTCTCCAACAGAGAGACCTATATTCTTTTAAGATCTACATCTCAAGAAAGGCAATTATGAATGCGAATCTTTCATTGCTACAACGTATCAAAAGCGTAAATATGTAGAGCTTATTTTATATACTTGAATATATTTCATCTTAAAAAGTTTTGTAAATAATAAAAATTTCTTTTACGCGTTTAAGTATCTTTCCAGTTACATTAGAAATAACTTGTCTGTTTAAACAACATATACATATAACTATTAACCAAGCTGGAAAAAAAAATAAAGAGCTTTTGATTTTAATACCGAACCAATGAAACCTAGTAACCTTGTCAGTTAAGCAAACATGGATTCTTTTTAAAATTTCCATCTGTTTTATTTTAGTAAAGTTTATAATGAACTAGCTAGATAGACACAGGCCTGAGGAGTCTGTAGTCCAAACACTCAATTCCAAATACAGATGCCTAAAATTTTAAAAGGTTTGAATCCCAGCTAAGAAATCTTCCACAAAACAATTCATGACTGGATAACTCACTAATATATATACACAATATATATGCGAAAAAGACAGTGAAAAACAAATTTAAATACAGGAAAAAAATCATCAAGAAACGAGAGATCTTACTGATTTTGTTCGGATCAACAAACGTCTTGAGAAAAAGTGAAGATTTTAAATTTATTTGATGACGGTAAAAACATAAGAAAAAGAAGAACGCACGAAGAGACTTCATTGGCATGGGTTTAACTATTTGAAGAAAAAAAAAGAATAATAAAACGCTTGCAGAGAGACGGTAAAATGGGAAGATGGGGGGATGGCAGAAAACGTACTGAAACAATGCAATGTATTGTGCCACTGCGATCACGATTAAAGTAACTTTTCTTTTTAACTACACTTCATATTTTTCATTTCTTTTCCTCCTTTTTTATTTCCTTCTCCCCCCCCCTCGTCCTAGTTTAACGTCTCTCTGAGCGCGTTTTATTCTTTCTTTTTATAAATAGTTAAACACGTGTCAATGACGTCTCTTTGTGCGTTCTTCTTTTTCCTATGTTTTTACCGTTATCGAATAAATTTAAAATCTTCACTTTTTCTCAAGACGTTCTCATTGAGTTTATTTTAAAGGGGACAAGCCTGTTTCACAAAGCTACGTAAAATAATTTTAATTTTTTAATGAACAAATTTTAAAGAAACCAATTTTTAACAAAAAAGTGATACATAATGAAAAATACCTCAAACAAAAGTAAAGATATCAAAACTTGTCATTATAACATGGTGATTTTTTTTGATTTTTTTAAGAAAATGACCTCCACTGACTCCTAACGAAATAAATTCAATCTTCTCATTCCTACTCAATAACCTTGGATACATGCATATTCCAGTTAGGATTATCAATCGGAATTTACCATCTCTCAACCGCCCCCTCCCTCCCCTATCTTCTCAGTCACACCTCTACATATTCAATGTGTTTTTAAATTTTTTATCTAAAACATAACATGGATTAGTTTTTATCACTTTTTTTTTTTTTTTAATTTCAATACTTTAACAAAACTTATACAAATCTAGAGCAACTATTTTATGAACATTGTATAAACACAATGTTAAAACATTTACTTGAAAATAGTTTCTTGTTAAAATCGCTGGGTGAGAGGGCGTTGATGTTGGTAGTGACACTAGGGTCCAGTCCAAGAAGAGCATGTATTGTGCTCTGCCTACTTCTATCCAAGTCACGAAAACCAGCTTCACTTTATTTAAATATCATAAAACAGATTAGTTTCCTGCACAGAAGACGAATTAAGAAACCATATTTTAGGATCCATTCTTTCTTTTATATTTATTTTCTTCCATCTCTTCATTAAATCCAACACACCATTTAAGTATGACTTTTTTTTTCATCATTATAAATTTAATCATTTTAGAGCCAAAGTTTTTGCCATTATACTATATATTTCGGACAAAATGCACTCTTTTTTTATAGCCCTGTAGGTAATCATAAAATGACCACTAACTAAATCAGTGAGACAAAATTAACTTCCTACACCTGTCGATTGAATCTGATATGAAGAAAACTTTGGGTATGCTGCATGCATGCTGACTTTTATTCATTGACACGAAAAGTTTTGAAAATACATAGGCAAATCAATTGATACGTTATTTGATTTCTTGTTTATTTTCATTTTGGATTAAATATAGAAATGTCGAGGAAGGAGCAGTGTAATACAGCAGACTATGGACTCAGCCAAACCGAATCAAGTTTCACATTCATCTACTGCATTCACTCACATTCTGATACAATCCAGACGGGTATGTATACTCCGCTCCAGCTACGGGCAAAATAACAGTTTATTTTTAATAGCTTACAATTAATAATTTCCAATAGGTATAGGATATTGGTATAAAATAACCGAAAGGGGGTTGATATGAAGTAAAACAGACAAAAATATGGAAATACAATAGTTATCTATCATTATAATAAATTTGAGTGAATCAGTGTTTGTTTCTTAAACGATTTTTTTCCCAATATACTTTAATAATCAAAATAGATACTAAAATATTTCTTAGTCCTGGCATTGAATTATGTTTGAAAAACTTCTATTTTAATTTGTCATTAACTGATCCAGTCACCTAATTTCTAACTTCGCTATCTATGTATTTCTCTCACCCTCTTTCGCTATATGTTGATTTAATTGCTAATATTTTTAACGCCTCTCTGAGCATTTAGAAAAAAAGTGACGTTTTTACAGCGTTGTTTCTTGCTTTATTTTGCCATCTATTGTGTTCGGATACACTGTAAACGTTTCTTTACTTCTATATTATCCATTTGGATAATCTATATACAGGGCAGTTGTGTGTATCCAGCTAAAAATAAAAATAACTACAAAAAAAAACACAGCCGCAAAGTTGGTATTTTCTTGATCGATTCATTTTTAAAAAATATATTCATTCTTTGGGGGTCAACTAACTCAGGTTTCGTTAGAGGAGCTGGATTTTTCAGTCATTTTATTCAGCTATTTTATTTACTCAAGGGAAGTAACTGATTCTTTTATCAAGGAGTTAATTCCCTTATGCCAACTCATTCCTGGAGGAATCTATATAAAGACAAGTTGTCTGTGTGTATGTCAAGCTAGAGAGGAATGGGTTGGGCAGAGAATAAAGCGAGGGTTGAGGAGCAGGAAGGGAAAACGGGGAGGGGGAAAGAGAGAAAGATAGAGAGACGGATAGAGAGATAGAAGTTTTAATAGAAACATGTTACACTTTTGTCCCGGGCAACACCGGAGTAGCCTTGCTAGTATAGAAATAAAGAGATTTATTATTCTTAGTTATACAAAAAGAATATCTTAACAAATGTGTCACAGTTTATGAACAAAATGAAAGTGTAATAGACAATGGTGTTGGTTGTGATCCAACGGATACGTCTCTAAGTTTCTATATATTAATATATATGTGTTTCGTTCATTCGCTCATTATGCTTTAGTTAGTTTGCATAGCAGTAACAGCTTCATAATAAGATGACAACTTTTTATTCAAGTGTATCCTGGTTAATTTTATTGTTAAAACATTTCTATAAAAAACACAATGAACAAAATAGTCTATATCTTGCAGTTATAATAGGATTAAATACCCATCAAGAGTGTATTAAGTGTGAGAAACCGGCTTCCGTTCAGTCTGTTAGAGTGCCTGAAGCAAGGGTTGCACAATCACCAGCTCTTCTGAATCAGCATTCCTTGAGTCCAGTGGCAAAGAGAAATCCAGGAGAACTGAAAACAGGTTACGTTAACCGCTGGAAGGTGCCAAACGAAAACTTTGTGATTTTTTGGCGAAAAATCGAGCAAATTTCAAAACGCTAGCAAACTAAAAAATGATGGAAAAAAACATTAAAATCAAGAAAAAACACTCATCGTATGGTAAGTTTCATGAAATTTTTTTTTTTTTGAATAAAGAGAATATAATGTGACAACTAATAAAAAACATTGTTTTTTCTTGCCTACTCCTTTTCAACCCAACCGACTAGGTTAGGGATAGGTTGTTTTTTGGTCAGGGTTAGGTTGTTATTTTTTCAGATTTTCTGTGATTTCCAGAACTGGACAAAAGAAAAATGCTAAGTGACAAAGCCATTATAGAAAAAGTCAAAAACAAGAAATGTTATAAATAAACTTTAGCATTTTGAGTATTAGTCCTCATGGCTAGAGATGAAAGAAACCTAGAGTTGGAATCATTCAAATAGTACTTATTTGAATACACAACGTACACCTTGAATTCATGGAAAAAATATTGAATTTTCCACAAAACATTTTTGTGATTGCCAGTTGTCGGCTGCTGCAATCTGATGGGCTCAGCATTTCGGCAGTTTATGCAACCTGCCGGAATATGTCGACTAAACGTCGGTTTTAGCACAGTTCGTAAACTGCAGAAGTACCATCATGTTGATACACCGGTTCCCATTAGATCACCAAAGTTAAGCCACGTTGACTTTGGTCAGTACTAAAATAAGTGACCATTTGGGAATACTAAGTGCTGTGTGTGTATATATATATATATATATATATATATATATATATATAGTATATTTTTTTATTCATACAAACATTATTGGCTACATATGTGCATACATGTTTTAACTGCGATTTTATTAAAAATCCAGCTTCTTCAAACCATTTTTAAAACTGAACCGTTCATTTTTAAAAAAGGCCCATAGAAGCTGGATTCTCAATGAAATCACAGCTGAAACATATATGCAAATATGTAGCCAATAATGTTTGTATAAATAAAAAAAATTATACTATAATACTACTCTACCTGTTATTGAGCACTATCTTATAAACACTGGAGTTTCATTAGATTAACATCTAAGAAACAACAATCCAAGTACTATATGAAAATAAATTTTTTTTATATATATATATATATATATATATATATAATTATTAATAAATAATTTTTTTTTTTTAAGTACTTGTATTGTTGTTTCCTTATTATAATAAGTCCCTTTAAGAAATTAAAGTGGAGCACTATCAGGATGTTAAAAATGGGCTGTCAAACAGCTCTAAAGCAATGTTCTGAATATGTTCGGCGAACCCTCTTGATTAGTCTTCTGTCTGTGCCCGCTTCTAGGTACATATAGATCTTAATTTCCCTTAATCAATGTGACACTTTCCGGTAGCTGCGGGGATAGGGTGACTGCTTGCAGATTCTAGGCTGACTCTGAACCGGGTTCGCGCCTCCCAATCATCTGAAATTGTTACTTTCCTGCACTGATGAGAGCAATAAACTTGAAACGCTAGTGTCTTTACGTTATAAATAATTTCATATTTATTTATAATTTTATATATATATATAATATTTATAAATAAACTTTTGTGCACGCAAAAATTAATTTGTAAATTAATTATAAAAATCTGTATAAATTAATTTTTTAAAAATCTACATATATATATATATATAATCACGCTAACATATTGGTTCCTGTTAGATCACCAAAGTTAAAATAAGTTGAGCCTGATCAATACTAAAATGGATAACCATTTGGGAATACAAGGTGCTATATTTAGTATTTAATATAGTATTACTGCATATTATTGTATCATTTATTGCACATGTAATGATTTATATGCAAATCATCCTTTTTTTTTAAATAGCTCCTCAATTCTTTCTCCATTTGTGGAATGAACACAGGTTGCACTTGTAACTTTTAATAATAACTTGATATCAAGTAGCTAAACCATTTAGCTCCAAACTGTAAGTAAAAACGGCTGTAATCCATTCACTTAATTAGTGTAAATGAAATGAGCGAATTTTAATTTATAATTAATTGAACCCATAGAAATTGAAGGTTATTGAAAACTAAGATCATTCATCATGAAATGTTATGACTCTTCTCTCTCACCCGGTTGTTTCGATGTTAACAAGTTTTTATTTTTGCTCAAATTATTCTTATTTAAATGTCATGAAACAGATTAGTTTCCGGCACAAAAGACGAATGAAGAAAGCATAACATTTTATGATTCATTCTTTCTTTTATATTTATTTTCTTCCATCTCTTCATTAAATCCAATACACCACTTAAGCCAGAATTTCGTCATATATATATATATATATATATATATATATATATAGTAAGCTACACAAACGAAGAAGGAAATCATCAGGCTTGGAAAGGTATGAATCCATATAGGCTTCCTTCAGCTATGGATTAGATTAAGTAGAAAAAATATTAAGTAATGGAGAGTGAGAATGTGCGTGCTCACTCTCCATTACTTAATATTCTTTCAAATTTTTAATTTTTGTTTTTCCACTGCCAACTTATCTATGTAATTCCTCTGATAAGATTTTAATCTTTGAAAAGCCTTGGCTTAAGGAAAGAATAATAAACATGTTTATCCCTCGTACACCTTGCATTAAACAATTGAAGTTGAAATAAATTTGTCATTCGTACATGTTTATCCCTCGTCTTTCATCTATCTTTATAATTGCTCTATCTCCTATATTGAGCTTAAACCATTTAACTATAGGTTCTATTTACTAAAAGCATACTTTTAGTTTCATATTATATATATATATATATGTAAATCTTTTTATTTACAACTCTTGTTTTGAACAATTGACGTTTTAATAGATATTTTATTTTACAATTTTTATTCTCATCACTTGTTTATATTATTGCTCTATCTTGTTTATCGAGCATCGACTATTCAAAAGAGTATTTTTTAAAGATATTTATATCTTTATTCTCCCTTTTCATTATATATACATATATATATATATATAGGACAGTCTCAAACTAATGAACAAATCATGAATTTTAACATTTAGAGGGTGCATATATATATAAAGTTAGGTAGGTGTGTGTGTGTATTGATTTACTCCTCTCCAGGAGTTAGGCACAAGGCCAGTTTTTATCTTACTCCCACAAGTAAGATGTGACCCAAGGTTAGGTCGAGAAAGTGGGGTTTAAAAATTGCCTGGGCAGCCCTGTCGGCATTCCCCAGTAGGGGTGCCTCAGACAGTAAGCAATAAACTTACTCCTCCCCAAAGAGGGGAGGCAAAGCCTGGGAGGGTGCACCTCCTAGAACTGCACAGGACAGACCCATTGACCAGCGTAAGTCAAGCCCCGAAGGACAAGACAATACCAGTATGGGGTGCAGTATCCATCGGAACAGATACTACACTTTGATCTTAGCCAAAAGGCCAAAGAAAGGTGTGTGTGTGTGTATATATATATTTGTACAGAATAAACTCCTAAACAAACAAATTTGGAACACAGCGGCTAGGTGCAAGGGTTGGTAATATGGGTTATATTTAGTTTAGTACAAAAGGGGAAAAAAGGGAGTGGAAGCCCTTTAAGAAAATTCAGATATTTCTGATTTGTGCGAAATTTTAACAATAGGCATTAGACATCAATTAATAAATATGTCCCTAATTTCAGTTTCTTTGGAGTATTTTAAAGGTTTTTTAGGGGGGGGGGGGCATTATATGGACACAAGCTCCCATTTGAAAATTAAATTTTTTCAGATTTGATCCATATTCATGAGACACCAATTTAAACAAGATTCCCTGAATTTCGATTTCTTATTGCAACACCTTAAGCTTAATTTTCAGATATTTTCTTGAATCAAAATCATATAATGGATTTTGATCCAAATTGGAATGATGATTTTAGACATAAGGTTTAGTATAATTATATATTGATTTAATCTTCATAAAGGGGACAAAGTGGTGCAAAACTGTTCTGTTCAGGGAATTAATTTTACCCATCCTGGGACAGGTATTCTTCTAGTAATATATAAACTAATTATAGTATACTTTTTGCATTATTCTTAACTTATCTAGAACTTTTATAATTCAAATTAATATAGAGATAGTCTACCATCTCGAAAATGCTAAATTTTTTTTTGTCCAACAGTATGGATTTAGGCAATCTTGTTATACTGCGGATATTCTAACGTCATCTCCGAACACATACACCATATACTGGATAGGGTAAGTGAAGCTAGGGTGGGAGTACTCGATATATCCAAAGCCTTTGACAAGGGCTGGCATGAAGATCTCAGGAAAATTAATTTGTACAGTATTATTAGACCAATATTTAATACAAGCCGCGCGTGTGTGGTCCCCCTCTGTATGTGGCGAGTGTAAAATGCAATAAATTTGGGCAATTTGGGGCATTTTTGACCCCCTGGGGGCGCGAAACAGAATTTTTCTGAGGTTAAGGATGCTCATTTCATATCCAGAACAATTGCCTCTACATTTTGGCCAAGTTTCAGAAAAATTGAATGGATGGATCAAACGTTATGGGAGAAAAGGGTCATTTTTTGCCATTTTGGGGGCTTTTGACCCCCTGGGGGCGCGAACCAGATTTTTTCCAAGGTCAACGATACTTATTTTCTATTAGGAACAATTGCCTCCACATTTTGACCAAGTTTCAGAGAAATTGAATGGATGGATGAAAAGTTATGGGGCAAAAAATGTCATTTTTTGCCATTTTGGGGCCTTTTGACCTCCTGGGGGGGGGGGGGGGGGCTAACCAGATTTTTTTTTCAAAAATCGGAGAATGTCACTTTTTAACCTGACCAAAGTTACAACTTCATGCAAAATTTCAGAGAAATTCAATGCATGGTTGCGGAGAAAAATCTGGACGGACAGACATGCCTCAAAACATAAGTCCCCCGATTTTATAAATCGGGGGACCAATAATCAGATCTTTCTTAGCTAAAGAATGATCCAGATAGTTCTGTGCTGGTTTTACAAGTACTTGAATGGAATGTGCTCCAACAAACTTACTGCACTTGTAACCCCCTCAATGTAAATACTCCGACCAACCCGACAAGCAGCAAAATTAACCCCTTCATTCTTGAGGTCCTGAAATTCCAGAAAACTTTCTACTCTAATAGCTTCTTTCCTAAAACTGCTCGCCTTTAGAATTCCCTCCCTGCTCTCCAAACTTTACATTTAAATTTCTGCATGTTTGTAATGTGAAAAAAACATCTCACTGCACAACTCCCCACTTAAGTTGTCTCCCTATAAATATGACGCCTAATTCACAATAACCTCATGTCTCAGTGGCAACATGCCTTGTTTGAGGTGAATAACACATTTTTGAAAGTCTCTTGGAAAAAAACAGTTATCTTTTTTTTTTTACAAACAATATGAATACTTCAGTCAACTACTGTTGATTGATACTAGCATGTGTTTGAATATATATTGAATTACCGCCGTTAATGTCACAGACAAAAGAATAGCTATTTATAAGAGATATTGATACAGAGACAACACATTATTATATTAGAGATATTTACACACAAAAAGACCAAAGTTTCTTATCTGGAACTGTTCACATCGATCAAATGCGAAAGTTAGGTTTTCGAACGACTGTACAATTTATTGACTTGTTCCAGACTTATGACAGATAATCTCATATTTTATATCATTGAAAACCTGAACAATGAAGATATATATGAATAATGAACCACAGGTCAAAAAATGTAGATGCCGTATGGCTATCCTTGCTATTGATCACTGGTCATTGAAGTCACTTAGACTGAAAGTTGTTAGTTCAAAAGTGAAAATTGTTAATGTTTTTCGATAAGAACCATGTGCAGATTAGATTAAGTTGTGCCAGCCTCTGAAAGGAACAGGTTTATTATGGCAACATATATAACGTGAATCAAATGAGCTTTACCTCCCAAATGCAAAATGTTTATTCATTTTCAAATTAACTTGCTTTCTATTATATTTTATTGGATGCTAGGAATATTAGATTTTGCAAATAAGGTCTCAGAAAACTATCTTAAAATCTATATTGAATATTAAAGTGATAAAAGCTTTTAAAAAATAAAAAAAATAAAAATAAATAAATACCTCTAAGATTTTAAAACACAAAGGAAACCTAAAAATGTTAAAGATTAATTTTTGAGATGAGGATTGATAATTTGTATTATTCCGACTTCTTTTCGCATCTTGGTTGTAATTTTTTTTTTTTTTACATTGGAAAAAATAACCAAGATGAGAATAGTAGTCGGAATACCTGAATTAAATCTAATTTATTCTAAAACATGCAAATATATTAAAGAAATTTCAATGGGGGCGGAAAAAAAAAATCCTTTCACTATTTGCTCACTTTGAGAATAAAAAGAATCAGGAGAAAAACGAGTGGGAAGGGGACAGGTAAGTTTTCTTTGATTAAACAGCTGAAGCCATCTAACCTACATTCGACTCGTACACATACACTAACACTATTATTAATTTATTAAGTTTATGTACTTTGCTTGAAGCATTGTTTACTTGTATATAGAACTGTGATATTTAGACGGCAATACAGTGCAGAGGTGTGACGATAGACACTAGTTGGAACAAAATATAGTTTCACCCTTAATACAATATATACATATATATTTTTTTTTTGACAAACACACATATATCTGTCTATTTACATAATGCTACAATGTTATGTAATACCGTCATCAGAATGGTATGGTAGAAACTGTACAATAATATAATATTTCGGGAACTCTTCCCTTCTATTATTAATAGTTTATGTCCGGGAAGAGAAGACTTGCTTGATTTGTCAGATACGTCATGCTAAATCTGTTCCTTACAGAGACCGACAGAACAGGGGTGATGAATATACACATGGTCTAAAGACTGCAAACATGTTAGATTCGTAATGGTTGTCAAATTTGAAAGCTTTTACTGTATTTTATTTTTCATCTTTCATTTTTTACACCCTCTTTTTGACTTTCTTTCACTTTCAAATTCTTTACTTCATATTATTACTATAGCAAAAAAAGTACTTGTTCTAATGGATTTAATAACTTATAAGAATAGGCGATCGTTTTTAATCTTCCTAAAACATTCTTAGGTAGTTTTTCAGAGATAGATATTGACTTTATCCCATCTTCATTAAAAACCTACTTAGGAAATAAGTCTCCAATAACTAATCTTCTTAAAACGCTCCCAGAAATCAAAGAGACATCTACAGAAAATTTCATAAATTTTAGTCAGTTTTCATATGATGTGGCGCCAGACAGAAAGACAACTTTATATACATATATATATGTATGTATACATTTTTTAAGGGAGGGAGGGGGGGGGATAATCCAAACTGCAACTCATAAGTGTTAACATATTTCCAAATTACATACAAATATACAAATTCTCTGAATTAGAAACATTAAAACTGAAAAAGTGACTTACGTTTTCTGACGAATTTGGTGTACAATTTCCTGTTCTAATTTGCATGTAGAATTATTTTACCAAATACTTCATCTAAATTCTCACGAACATTAATCTATATTCGTGAACTTTAAATTTACATGATTTATGTTGTGATATTTGAAAATAAATAACTTGAATATCTTGACATTTAGCTTCCTTCCGACTCTTGAACAGCCTGGAATCCTAAATTATTTAAACTTTCGCTTTCTTATTTTTTTCTAAAACTATCAATTTTGAATAATCTTAAATAAATAAGTTGAATTTGTAAGATTTTACATAAAGAGGAGATAATTGCAAATTGTAAAATATGTATGGCCCCCACGACCACCAAAAACCAGAATTTAAATTGCCAACACATTGCATAGGCTTAATATAGCATTCCATTAATAATGTATTCCAAGTTCATCCTGACTAAGTGCGGCCTTTACAATATACACCATTTTCAACGAGACTACTAACCAGGGTTGTGGAGTCGGAAGTTATACAGTCCGATGCCTAGAATTCCAAAATATCCGACTACTTATTTTAAAATCCGACTCCAATATTCGGACTGTCTGTTGATTCTACATAGATTTAAAAAATCCGACTCCAATTTCTAAAATTTTTAAGAGTCAAGCCCCTACTCCTTCCAAATCTTCAGACTCCTACTCTGCAATGCTAACTTTACTTTTGTTTATCCCCACAAGATTCTGGCTGCTTTACAACCAGCCTTTCTTCAAGAGACTGCCCTACTCTGTTTCAAGTATAACATCAAAAACATTGCGGTGCTAATGTCCAAAATGTAAACACCAGTACGACTATAAATAAGCGACTTTGAACCTGTTTTTTTAAATTTTTTTTTTTACTAACGAGTCACTGCTAATCAAGGCCCAAACTCCCACTAAAGGACAAGCGTTAACGGTTTGTGTCAGGCAGATGGTGAGACAAACACCTTGAGGTTTGTAGACCATGTTTGTATCTTGGCTGTATTTTCCTAAAACGCTCCCAAAAATCAAAGAGACATCTACAGAAAATTTCATAAATTTTAGTTTTCAGATGATATGGCGTCAGATAGTTAATTTTATATAAACATATATATATATATAGATATATATATATATATATACACATATTTTTGTGGGACGGCTCAACAAGAATTTGTTAACATTTGACTTGAAAACGACAATGATGTAGTCAACTGAGAAGCAGCCCGTGGTATTGCGTTCCACAGAGGACCGTTCTTAGAAAGAAACTCTGCTCATGGAAGTTCTGTTTAGTTTTAGATACACAAGAAAGGAAAATTATTTACAGTGGTTGTAGCTAGACGTGTTTTTGCTTTGGATGTTTTACTAGGAGGGGCAGAGATTGGAGCTCAGTCGAGCACCTACCATGAAAATAACGATAAAGTAGAGAAAGATTAGCAACGCCTCTTATGTGAGAAATAGGCTGCAGGGAAGAGAAGGGGATATCCCTCCACACTAGATTCCAAAGTCGATTTTGTATGCTGTCAAGGCAGAAGAGAGTGCTCTTAGTGGCATTTCCCCAGATGTGGCAACAGCACTCCATCTTAAGCCATATCTGGTGAGGTGATCATTTGGGAATACCAGGTGCTGAATGTCAAATCTCTTCTGAGCTTTGGTAACAGATGGTGTGACTCATTGGTCAGAGTATAATTGTCACAGTCAAATCTGGATGGTAAAATCCAGTGCGGCCCTTACAAATAAAGACATTACAATATTTCCATTCTTGATTTCGAACCAGGAAAGAAAATCTTGCATATACTCATGCAATGAATTACCCTTTGTGGACATGGTTTCATTTAAAAGAAAACAAAAAAAAAAACAAATAGGTTGTTCTTACACAAGATACTTTGCTTCTTGTTTAAAAAATATCAAGTAATAAATAATCTTGTCTTTTGGATTTAAAAAAAAAAAAAAAAGGTCTTAAAGGGTCATTTTATTACATGAGTATGTGGTATCTTATTTCCTTTCATCACTTCAAAAAAAAAAAAAAATTAATAAAAAAAAAAAAATTCATAAAAAAATGAAAACTTTGTAAAATATGTGTATAAAAGAATTTAAATCGTTCAATCTCTATTTATACCTTCTTCAATTTGTATGGAAATTCAATCCTTAAGGCAAACAATAAATTATAAAAGTGACATGCAATCAAGCATATACTTTCAACCAAAATATTGATTTTGTGTGTATCATACACCTGAAATACTATAAATAATACAATGACCATAGATCTACTACTTACAGTAGCTATGGAAACCATACAGTAGATTTTACCGAAAATAAATCTGTTATCTCTCTCACTCTCTATTAGGGGGGGGGGGGGTATTTTTCGTTTCAAATTTCTTAATTCTCATTCTATTTTTGCTAAATTTAGTTGTTTTCCCATTTTCACACACTTTACAAGCTTCATTCATCCATTAGAAAAACAGTTTGTAAGGGTGTTTTGTTATGAACTAGCAAGACTACTTCGCATAACCCAGGGGCATGGATAAGAAAATAGAACAGTTAAAAGTTAAACTTCCCTACCCCCATCAGTCATATTACTTTTTAACCCCCACCGCTTGTCTATCTCTCTATATATATGCCTCTCTCTCTCTCTCTACATGTATTGTCTTTGGTCAACACGCCTCTCTGATTGCTTCAATATCATGGAAAGAAAAAATGATAGAAATAAAATTAGCAGTTTGACTTAAATTTATGACAAATATTTAATTACGGCTTTTTCTTATGTACAAAATCAATCTTATTTAATTCAATTTCAGTTTACTAAAAGTATTATATGCTTAAAATTGTTTAAATTGATAACATGTTTTTTCTGATTCATCTGAACAAATTAAATGATAAACCTGTGAAAATAAAATTATTGCATTAAAATCAAAACTAAATGTAAATATTTCCGTTTTGGTCTAACTTTTTTTTTTGTTTTTTTTTTTTAATCACTATGTATATCTAAATAGTATTGATACATAATTTTTAATTTGCAAAGTCCTTTACTGATATAAAATTTATGATGATATAGTTTTTACTCAAACCTAACCAGAATATGTAAGTTTTGTAAGTGTAATTTCCGAGATTACCCTAGACACTTACGGACAGAAAATACGACTTTCCTTTATATAACTGACAAATTAATTATGTAAATTCGAAAAAACGCATGTTGTTTGGGCCATTTTGGTATGACTAAATATACGACCCATCAGAATAATATTTCAGTAAGATTATGCTGATGAACATACCGAAGACATCCAGTATTCGAATCGCAGTCTGGGCGTCAAATTTATTTATCGTTTATTTGTGTATTATTTAATCTAAAGTCATTACTTAGGAGTTTTCCCAATGTAATTCTTACGTTTCGACAGACAACGAAAGTCTTCGTTATATTCTTCTTTACTTCCTTTCAATTTCTACTTCAACACTTTCTATACTCCTACGTCCACTTCAACAATGTTCCCAGGGCCTCAGATCCACCTGGTTTGCTACACTCCTTAGAATTTTCTTTTATAAAGTTTTTTTTTTTAGAAAATCTATTATAGTTATTAAAAAAAAAACAAAAAAAAAAACAATGTAACAAACTTCTGGATTTAATTTTTTCCCCACATTTTAGGACAAATATAGATATTGCTACAAATTAATTTTAAAATGACTACATTATCAGATTTGTATGTTTATTAAAACTTTAAATGCTTTACAAAATTGCATGCATTTAATTTTTTTAAAGAAAAAATTTTTAAATTGAAAATTACAAAACAAAATACAGATTCTGTTTGAGATTCATGATTTTAGGCATGCTTCCATAACCGGCTAATAAATCTCTAAATACAGAGTGCATGTGTGTCTATATACATATACACAATTTTTTAGACATTCAACAGTCTCTGACAATTCAAATGTAACTTTAAATTAACTTCTTTTTTTAAAAATATGTTATAATTCAACATAATTTTATTCAATTAATGTAATCACCAAACGATACCATATGGAATTAAATTAAACTTCAAAAATCCGATTTAAATAAAAAATAGGGAAAAGGACTAGCACGCAACAGCGGTTTTTAAAAAATACATATTCCGTACCATATCTATTTCGTCATTAAAAGGTAACTAAACTATTTATGGGATTTAAATTTCAACATTTCATAAGACGCCCTACTTATTTTATAGCAAAATTCCTTCATTGAATTATCTTTGATAAAAATGTAAATATTTTCTGACAAGAAATTAAGAGAACAGACAAAAAGTAGGTTAGGATGAGGGAGGTGGGGGTTATTGAGGGAAATAAAAATTTAAGTAAAGACTCCAGGGCAACACCAATGAAAGAATTATTTTTTTTTATTTATTTAACTTAGTTCACCCAAACAAGGCAAGTAGACATAAGGGGCTACTGAGAATTAGGGTGAAAGTTTAGGGGGTAATCCTAAATTGGGAGCTGTGCAGCGAGATGTTTGTTCACACTAGTTTCAATAAATGACTCAAACGTTTAGATATATATTAAATATATAGGCTGTCATTGTTTGATGTTATTTTAAAATGTACCAACGAGTATAAACACTTATTCGAAAATGTGATTCTTGCAGTATCTGTATATAATTTTATATGAATATATTTCATTTTAATATAAATTGTGCACAGTTTTATGGAAATCTTACATTATAAGATTAATATAATCACACACAACATGAAAGATTCAAGAGGATTAGAACAACTAAATACCAATCTTGAAAAGGTTGATCATCAAAAAATACTTACATTTTGCGATTCCATAGTTTTTGATTTGTCTTGAAAGAGTTATATGTCAGTATGATATACGTTTAATTCGGGTCCAGAAATTGTTTCCTTTACAGCTCAGTCTGATATTCCACCAAACTTCTTTCTGATTCTAAAATCTATCAACAGTTACAAACTTCATTAAGTTTATAAACAGATGCACTATTAATTTGCAAATGTAAAAATAAGAGGCAGATTATCAATTCATTACCATATTTTTTTTTTCGGTCAATGATAAACTGTGTGTGAGAATCAGAAGGGGGTGATGATGTATTTCAAGTTAACAATTACTCCAAGTATTCCTTTAATGCTTATAGTAGAACTAGAGTACCTGTTCCATCGAAAATGATGGAGAGGAATGTTACATTTTTTTTTAGCAATATAAAAAAAACATTGTCTATTTTTTCAACGCTTGATTGATATATCAAGCATTGAGAAAATCGACAATATTTTTTTTTATATCACAATCTATTTACATTCAAACAATCAACTATTTACATTAGACTCATCAGAATCAGCTTCACCACAAAGGTCATTTATTGCTACTTTATATTTAACGACCACTAAACAATTCACTGTTTGTATATTCAGTTTATATATATATATCTTCTATATAAAGTTAGGACGATTTTTCCCCTGTATATTTGTCAAGAATAGGAAAATAACCACATACATCACAGGCTACTAAACTCACCACTATATTACGTTTATTCACTTGAGCGTGTTATAGTAAATTTGTTATCATTTTCTCCAGCTAACACCAGATATTACTTTTGGCCCACCATCTTAGACTCTCCCCAAAACATACTCCATATAGGTGGTAGCAAAAACTTCCCCCCCCTAACACTTCAATACTAACACTCTCCTCATCGACAACTAATAAACAACGTCTACTTTTGAAAAACGTGCCCCTTATTATTTACTATTCGTCTGCTATTAATTTACTACATAATACAATACATTACGCACACATTAATGGACGCTCCTTCTAATTCTACTGATTTTCGAGAATATCGGATTACATTATTTCTACTCATTCTGGTTTTTAGAGAATCCAATTAATGGACAGTTTCTTACAGTGCTTAATTATTCACATGGTGGTTACAATTTCTTCAGTGACTCTACTTCCGAATTAAGTCAATATATGCCAAGATACTTGACAGAACCTATAAAGTTAACATTTTCTTAAATGCATAATATCTAAAAGATGGGGAAAAAAACCATCGATTTCTTTGTATATACATGACCCAAAATGTGTGACGGATGGACCCTAAATTTGGTCGCTTTCTGGCGGATCATAAAATAAAACGCATGCCAGCTACAGGCTTTGTTTAAGTAACCTATTTTTAAAGAGATTTTCTACTTACAGGAGGTTATCGACGTACATCCAAGACAGAGAGGTTTAGCGTTCGATCCCAGTTGACTCACAATTTTTTTTTTTACATTGTTAAACTTTTGCTTGTGAGGGAGGGGGGGGGAGACCATGGGTCGGGTTTTTAAATTCAACGTTACTATGTAGTAATTTGAAAAGAAATCAATGTAATATGTAGTACTTTTGCTGAATCATCCTTACGCACATGACACCACAGTTACGTCTTCTTCATAACTATTCGAACACACATAGTTTATTAGTGCTCTGCAGACCTTAATTACATTTGTGTTCTTCAGTAGTGCTCAGGAGGCATTTTTTTCTCACAAAAAAAACAAAAAACAAAAAAAGGGGGGAATTTCTATACAAAGATAACGGGGGAAGGATTAGTTTAAATAGAACTCTGTAGGCCTCTTTAATTTTAAAAGTGCCCATTATCATAGATAGAGCAGGTGTTTAATCTTAAAGAAAAATTCTGGGGAAATACTGGTACCATTGGATGGGCAGGAAGACTCCTACATCCGCGTCTCCTTCATTCATTCCTCTTTTCCACCTTCTACAATTCCAAACTGACAATTATTCTAAACATTAAAGTTGTTCTATGTGACCTATTTGTGTTGTCAGATGTTAACAAATTTTAATTCATTCTTTTATATTTCTCCCAGGTAACGGGTCCAGCTCGTATATATATAATATTTTTATAAATAAATATTACATTATATTTTTACCTACAGACGACGTGGTTTCGAGCTTATTGCTCTTTTTAGTGTAGGGAAGTGAGAATTTCAGACTGTCATGAGACGTGAACCTGGTTCACAGAGCCACCTTCGGAAATTACCATGTGATACAGAGAATTTTAAGTAATATTTATGCCTATTACAGCGTAAACATTAAGACAGACTACAGAGCTCAACAAACTTACTCAGAGTCTTGCTTTATAGCTAAGTGAATGTCTATTTTTAAATATCTACTAACAGTGCTCAACTTTAATTACTCTCAAAGGGGCTTATTATAATACTTTTATAAATAAATATTGAATTATATTTTTACCTACAGACAGCGTCGTTTAGGCAGCATGTTTTCATTTAGACATACGTTATTGTATAGCACGGAATGTTTTTGTTTAATAGTTTTGGGATCTTCCTGATCTTTCGGATAATCCTTTGTGTATTCCTGTCTAATTGTCGGCTGTAGGCTCTGTAGGTGTTTTGTTCCACTTCAGCACCGCTACCTCTCAGCTGCGGAATATGACGACTTTTAGCCACACTACTCTTGAGGGCTGTTGAAACATTATATTTAAGCATCATAATTATTATTATGAATTTTATTACATCTGGCATCACAAGAACTCATCATGCAAATTCTGATGTAATTTTAACCAACAGTTTTGGCATCTATAACTAGTAGTAGTAGTAGTAGGATGTTCATTTTTACCCCTATGAGAGAACAAGTATCTCAAGGGATCTTCATGCTAAACTTAATCTAAAACAGATGGAGGCTGTAAGTGTTTATTATTAGTAGTATTATAAATAATACTAGTATTTGTATTTTGATACACAATTACACAATTGGCATTCCAAGGATTCATTATCTGATTTTGGTATTTACGGTGCTGCGAGTGAGCAACATCTCACACCTGCTCTCCATGTGGTCTGATCCAAAGGGTCGGTACCAGTCATGTCACTTCGTACACACTCAAACGAGGTCTTCCACGCATCCTCATGCCTGTGGTATCCATGTATGTTATTGAGTTGATGCAGGAGATGGCACGTCACGCTGCACATGGTTAAACTACTAGAGATGCTAAACGCATATGCCATCCCAAATCCCACCAATACCAAAAAGCTTCTGATAGAGAACGGCTGAAGAGATGCTTTCCTCTAGTTTGCTGCAGCACATTCACCTGATCATGACACGGTCATTATGCTTATTTATGCCATATTTAATCTAATACTGTTGGAAGCTCTAAGTATTTAGTATTATTAATATTATAAATAGTAATACTATAAATATTCGGAGTAAGAGTTCTTCATGCTTTATTTGATGGAATTATATACAATAGTTTTCAAGACTGTATTATTAGCAGTGGTATCAATATTAGGAATCGGGTCTCAATGATGCATCATGCAAAATATTTTGTACAATTCTCTTGCATAGTTCTATATATTCAATTATATTACAGATTTGAAGAAAGATTTTGTTAGCAAAATTCCAGTAAAAAATAAATAAAAACCGAGATCAAATTTGGTGAGAATATGTAGTTCAGTTTGATGTATTTGTTGGTTTCAATTTGTACATTCTGGTCTTCAAGTATATTAAATTTTCTGGTAGAACCTTTTTTTGAACAGCAGGAATGTGTTGCGATACAATTCTTAATCATCTATTCCTGTATTTCAGAATTCCCCCCCAACCCACACTTCTGCAAGACTTCCAATTTAAAAAAAAAATGTTTTTTTTTCATGTTGAACAGGTAAAAATTTGATAAACCTTGAAGCATCTAACTTTGAACTTCTAACAAAACGTTTTAAAAAATATTCTGCTAGAATCTTAAAGTATATTATTCATATCTTGATGATTTACTGATGAGTTTACATCATGTTGAAATACCGGTTCTCATCAGATCACCAAAGTTAAGGAACATTGAGCATGATCAATTTTTAAATGGTGACCATTTGCGAATAACAGGTGGCTGTAAAATAACTTTCTGGAATTAATTTGGAAAAAGTGTGAACTTGTGATTGTCTGCTCGTTGTCTTTGTCCAAATTTGGTGGTTGATTTCGACACTGGCCTTAGTATCAATCATGTGGCCTCGGTCAATGCTGTAACAAACGGATTTCCATTCTAAATAAAATTACAGCTGAGTTTTAAATGTAGTACCATTATTTCATTTTGTGAAGTTAGAATGATACTTGGTGCTTGTACTGAACAACAGTTACTCCCAACTGAACACAAAACAAACCAGTCAGTTTAAGGCCCATCGGTCTCTCAGACTAACAGAGACCAACCAACCACATCTACCAGTTTTGCTGGAATTATATATATAGATATATATATATATTTGAAAAGTCACACATTAGAAGCGTTGACGAAATGGCAAAGATAAAGAGAATATTTTTTTATAAAATAATTAGAAAACGTTCACAACGCAAATTATTTTTTTTAAAAATAAATAATTTATTTATCTTAAAAACATTTTTTTTTTTTTAACTTGAGCGCTTTCGGAAATAATAAGCATATTTTTTCCTCTTTCTCTCTTCATTCCCCCCCCCCCCCCCCAACTGAGACGAACAGTAAGGATATATATATGTGTGTGTGTGTGTGTGTGTGTGTGCGTCCTGTCATTTGGGGTAGACCACACAGCAAGATAACTTGAGAATCATCGGCTGTTTAAGCACTGGGCATAAAATCAACTGACTTGAGTGTCTTATCTGGAGTGGACATAAATTCTAGTCTGCTTTCTCGGCATGAACTTCCATTTTCAGGAGACAATTTTTTTTTCTTTTTCTAAGAATCTAGCTAATTTCTTCAGTAACCTCTTCTTTTAGCCAAAAAATTTTCCCAGTGCAGGCCTGCCGTTTGTAGCATGCATCTATGCAACCCAATGAATATGTAGCATTTTGCATGTTTACAGACGTATGAATCCATCTCTCCTCTTCAAAGCTTTCGATAAAATAGTTGGGCAGAATAAATCATTATACTATGGTACAGCAACTAGTTTAGGAGAAAGAAAACTCTGAAATAACAGGTGTCCTTCTCCACTTATACCAGCATTGCTTACGAGCATCTTGATTGATTGCCGGTTTTTATGGCACGTCGACAATCATTGGGTCATTTTATGCAGAAACTGTCAATTATTTTTATTATTATTTAAAAAAATTTTTTTTTTTTGCATACGATCGATTTGTAAAGATTTTTGTTACATACAGCACCTGATCTTTCGAATGGGTGTTTTGGATTTTTCCTTGCCACTGGACTAAAGCAATGCCGGGTAAGGAGAGGTGTCACTGAGAATTGTGAAAATCTTGTCTCGCTATAAACTCATCAGGCAAACATCCTTTCCGAGAGTATCAATTATCTCTTGAGACAGAAGGAGGTCAATTAGTCACTCCCCATTGAAATGTATTCGAGATCCACTTTGTTTAGAAATAACAATTCTTTACCATAAGATCAATTACAGAATTCACCAGGTGTAAGGAGACAGATAGAGAAAATGAGATTTCTACCAACAAATTCTATACGAGAAATGATTTGGATAATTGATCAGCTGATGACTGGAAACTTCAAACATCACAAATGGGTTTAAGTTGCCGAAATAAAGCTAATGCCTCTTCTCAACAAAGTTAGAAACACCGTTTCTGTGGAGTTTTATTGCTAGTCCAGCAACCACGCTGACATACAGGCCGACTCTCCAAAAATGGCATCCATAGAATCGTTAATAAAATTTACAATCCTTTCTGAAATCCAACCATATTTAGTATAAACTTTAGTCAATGCCTTACTTGTCCACCAAGTTTCAATCATAATTATCCAACAATCTTAATTTTATCATTGTTCAATGATATGCAGAGAGACAATACATGTAATCTTGAATGTGTTTCAAACTCACTAAATTTTTACCTGTGGGGTTATCTTAAAGATAATGTCAATAATAAGAATCCCCTGACAATTCCTGAACTTAAAAAGGGGTCATCACAGCCCAAATTAGGGCAGTGCCAAAAGAGGAGTGTGTCAAGTTTATTGACAATGTTGCATATCATAACCAGGTGTGCTTATCATTTAACGGCGATAAAACAAAACTGTTTTACATTCATTACTGAAACTTAGTGGACACGTTAGGCATAGACTGAAGTTTATTTGTACCGTTGAATTGTAGGAAAGATTGAGAATTATATTAATGATTCCATGGGTGGCATTTTCTGGGGGTCGCCATGTAAAAGGATCACCCATGACAATCAGATTTCTCTTCTGGTTTATCCAATTTTATTTAAACTCTTATTATATTTAAAAATGGTCTCCATCTTAAATCTGGAGAATATTTAGAAAAAGAATACAATGCCATTGTCAAGAAACTCTTTGGATTTTACCTCTTGAACACTGAATTCCGATATGTCATTTAGAACATTAATTTAAGGGAAAAAAAAAAAAAAAAAAAAAAAAAAATTACCGAATCCATTCTCTGAATACCAAGAAAAACAACTACATCAATGCAGATATAATTTCCCTCCTGCTATGGGTACAATAGAAGTATGTGCTCATTAACTTGTGTTTAATGAATCTTAATGCCAAAAAACACAAGTGAAAGGGTTCATATACCGTAAACCAGAAATATAGACTCAACCCTGCATCTAAAGGAAAATCCTATAGCTAAAACTAATCAAGCATATCTAAGGTGTGCTTGACAAGTTAAGATGACAGGAATATATAATGGTGTTGCCAATGAGATATGATTAAACAAAATCAATCATTGGTTGGCTATAGATTTGAATTCCGTGATGTCCTTTTTCAAGAAACAAACACTAATATATATATATATATATATATATATATATATATATATATATATATATGAGAGAGAGTTTGAATGCCTGCTAAACACCATTCTCGAGTGTCCTCAGTCTCTCTGTACAGGGGTTTGACATGACAACCTAACATAAGGATACTTACCCCTACAAGTAAACCCTGATCAAATACTCAAAATAACAGTAATTTAAGCCTAAATAAGATCCCCCTCATCACGGCTACACACTTGCTAATATGAGGAATGGCGCACCTTCTCCTAGTGACCTCTAGTAACAGCAGTTTACTGGATACTTAAGACCAGATGAATTTGGGTCCTGGAATCTGGCAAGACTAAGAAAAGACCACAATACAGATATGCTATAACATAGTTGAGTGGTAAATTGTGGAGAGGAAAAAATCAATGTTCTTCACTTCTTTACTAACTAAACGTTTGAGAGTTAAACAACTTTAATTAAACCCTCAGATATCTATGTATCTCGTATAGAAATCATGTGTTAGCCCCAGGAAGGGGTCCCTTGATTCCTTAGATCAAACTCGAGTGATATATATATATATTATCCTGAGTAACTGTATCACAGATCTTTGGTGTGGCTAAACATACGAGTGCTTCAGGCAAAAAAGCCGCACAAGTGAGAAAGGGATACTTTACTGCTTATATTAAGATCAGTAGTCAAAGAGTGCTCTATTGTTTTTAGGAAAAGCTTTGCATTATCGCTATATATATATATATATATATATATATTCAAGAGAGAGAGAGAAGAAAACAAAACGCACAGTCCAATGCACAAGTCTAGAACATATGTTAGATACAAGGAGCATTACGGGGGCATTATTAATGCAGTACTGTTAGACCAAAGGCTATAACTTTACCAGGTGGAGTGTGAATTAACAGTTACTCTTCTACACATGTTGGCTATATCAGTTACTACTATTTAATCAATAGCTGGATTATAGACAAAAACAAAACACTTTAATAGGTTTGATAAATATTTATGGTCGTCACATTTAAAATGACCTCAGAAATACATACTATTACAGATGAAAATCATGTCTAAAAAGATATATTCAAACACAGGAACAAATAAAATAAACACTTCCCTTTCTAATTTTCTATCTTGCAGTTTGCCAAGTTTAATTCCAGAGATGAAACTTTTGGGAAACTTACCTGGAAAAAAAAAAAGAAAAGAAAAATAAATGAAAATAAGCATAAAATAATCACAAATAGAAGAAATGCAAAATAATTTTCAAATGAAAAGAATTTCTCACTTTGGAAAAATAATCAATATTCTAGTTTTAGAATTTATCACTGGTTTCTTCATCTCGGTTGTTATTAAAAAGGATCCAAGCTACTAACAAACTTTTAGCTGACAGAAAATCTCATGAGGATACACATGTACAATTTTCATTTACATATTTCGGTTTACTGGACACAGCCTTGTGGATTAAGGCATTGGTTAAGATATATTCTAATGGATGCTATCGAAAGGGTGAGAGAGCTCAGTCCTGGTAAAGGAAGTGGAAATAAATGAACTGATATTAGTTATCTAAAGGACATGGAAAGCAGAATTAGATCAGTGAATTAAATAGGTTATCGACTGCGTCCTTAAACAGCAGAGACCAGACCTTGTAGTGTAGAGCGAGGAAAAGAAGATTGGAATTATGTTGAAGCTAACTGTACCCTGGAGGATAATTTTGCAATTGCAGAAGACAGGAAGGATAAGAGATATGGTGACTTACTGACTAAATGCCAGGAAAATGGATGGAATATGGAATACTATCATTTGGCTTGAGGATATTTTGAGCAAAAGGTAATGAACATATTGCAAAATCGTTTCTGTTGTACGAACACAGAAGTGAAAACCCTTTGTGAGAGACGTACAAGAAGCAGCGGAGAAGGGATCATACTGGATCTGGTTAAAAAGAAACGATGAGTGTTGGACAAAAAGTAGCTTACACCAGTACCAATATGACCTCCTGATGGATGGTGCCCGGCCACTTCAGAGATGCTATAGAGGAGTAGGGGCCAAAACTGCGGAGTAGTATCTCATGATAATCGTGGTACTGGATCCGATTGCGGAGCTGTTAGCTACTGTGCACTAAAAACGGTGCGTACAAATTACTTGGAAAACCGCACCTGAAGACGATCGAAAAACATAGCGTCTGAAATGTTGTGAACAGCAGGAGACTATATCTAACATATGAAAATATATTTTGGGATTTTTAAAGTCAGACCCAAATAGTAATCAGTCTCGATACTTGATTCGGACTAGCCCATTTTTTGTTCCAATATGTTATTGGCACGAATATATTTTATTTTGCTGCAGTTATCTATGAGAATACTTATTCTGGCTAAGAAAACTGTTAGCGTGTAGCATTTTCCTTTACTCACCAACACAGATTAAATGGAAGTCACCGTGAGCAATTATACTTTAGTCTATGCAATAGCCCCTTTTGTTGAATTCATTAAAAAAAAAAAAAATGTTTTAAGATGAATAAATAATTTATTTTTAAAAACAAATAATCTCTTAAATAATAGTGTCATGGATTCGTCCAAACACTTTAAAATGCAGCAACATTTTTGTAAGTAACGGATAAATTTTATTAGACAGACGAACAGCACAGGTAAAGAATTTTTTTTTTTTTTTTTTTGTCTTAAATAACTAATATAAGTTAGCAAAAATTTTATATGGAACAAAACGTAGATTAAGTATAAGGAACGTTTATGTTTTTGTCTTTTAAGGGAAGTGGGGTCTGATCAACTCTGCTGGGTAGCCATGAAATTAAATACTGTCTTGTTTTTAAATTCCCGAAACAGTTTTTCATGGTAAACAACTGATGATCCCTTAAAATAGTGTTAGAAACTAACTAATATAATAACTGTAAAAAATAAATTAACTTACATAAGTGATTTTCCACTGGAAGACTTGAGACTAAAAGTTTTTTTAAATTTTTTTTTTTTATAGTTTTAATGGTTGAGAAACTTCCGAGGCTATAAATATATATATATAAATATAAATATATATATATATAAATATATATATATATAAATATATATATATATAAATATATATATATATAAATATATATATATATATAAATATATATATATATAAATATATATATATATAAATATATATATATATATATAAATATATATATATATAAATATATATATAAATATATAAATATATATATAAATATATATATATAAATATATATATAAATATATATATATATATATATATATATAAATATATATATATATATATAAATATATATATATATAAATATATATATAAATATATATATATAAATATATATATAAATATATATATATATATATATATATATAAATATATATATATATATATATAAATATATAAATATATATATATAAATATATATATATAAATATATATATATAAATATATATATATATAATATATAAATATATATATGTATATATAATATATATATATATATATAATATATAAATATATATATATATAAATATATATAATATATAAATATATATATATATAATATATAAATATATATAATATATAAATATATATAATATATAATATATAAATATATATAATATATAATATATAAATAAATATATATATAATATATAAATATATATATAATATATAAATATATATATATAATATATATAATATATAAATATATATATATATAAATATATAATATATAAATATATATATATATAATATATAAATATATACATATAATATATATAAATATATATATATAATATATAAATATATATATATAATATATATACATATATAATATAATATATATACATATATAATATATAAATATATACATATATAATATATAAATATATACATATATAATATATAAATATATACATATATAATATATAAATATATACATATATAATATATAAATATATACATATATAATATATAAATATATACATATATAATATATAAATATATAATATATATATATATATATTATATATACATATATATATATATACATATATAATATATAAATATATATATACTTAGAAAAAAGTGAAAGGTCGGTGCAAACAAAAAAACAATAACTTCTAAATTGAATTGTACTCATTTGTAACTTATGAAAATAAAAACAAGCAGCAGCAGCTTATCTGATCTCCCTTACTTTCAAGGGCAAAGGAAAAGTATACCAGACAGACTAATCGATAGACATAGCAAGTTATAGAGATGTGTGTTCACACAAAAACAAATTAAGTAAACAATAAAATAAATAATTTTAAAAATGCTAAGTAAATATAAAGGAATGGTTTCAATAGCAAGTTAATTTTTTTGGCAACTATGCCAATTATGAGCGAGATTGTTTATACCTTTTCCTATGTGGGAGCATGAAATGCTTAAACTTTACAATTTGTACAAATTAATAATGCACATATTTTTATTTTCACAAGTAAGCATTGGTATTTCAGTATCATGAATTAAAAAATAATTTTTTCGAACAAAGGACCATTTTAAAAAAAATTTTTTTTTTAATTTAGGCAATTTCTTTTTGTTTTTAATTAACCTGCTATGCCATGCCCTAATTAGCTATAAATGTTATTTTCAAAGAATTTTAAGTATGCAATCGCTATTTATTTAAAATTTGGTTTTGTTCTTTGAAATGTTTATTCATTATACAATATTGTATGGAAAACTTGGCAATGTCTCATATGGGAACATGCCTTTATCCCAATAATGGCTAATGGCATAACCATGACAATTGCAGGATTTCTATTATATCACGCGACTAACCATTTTTAATATAAACTTCTAACCTAAATGGAAGTTTAAACGGCCAATATTATTTCAATAAAACGAGGACCAAATACCAAATTAGATTTTTAACTGAAAAGAAAAGGAGGAGGGGGATTTTTAAGCATAGTAGGAATACTTGCTTTTCAGCAGAGGTAGGGTTTCCGTTGAAAATGATCTGAGGACTTCAGAATAGTGTTTGTTTCAAAGCTAAGTCTTGTTAAAATGGCACACCTCAGCAGATGGTTTTTGTCTGAAGCCCGTTAAAAAAAAAAGGAACCTGGCTGAAACAGAAAAATGAATCTTTTAAAAATTGATGACTCATCACCGTAGCTACCCAGTCATTTTATTCATAAAATCATTAATGTAATATTTTGTGTTTAAAATGAAATATCACATTTAATTTTCCTTTTAAAAAATGAATTGGAGTAATTCAAGAGGAAAAATTGGAAGTTATTCACAGCAGCTGGAAGTCTAAGTGAAAAATGAACGAACTTATTTTTTGACCTGTCCAAGAATTTAGTTTGTTCCCATGAACTAGTAGCTAAAAAGTACAAAAATTCAGAAATTGTAATTGAATTTTAAACTAAAAATATTCATTTAGACGTTACATTATTCCATGGATAGTTCATAGTGCTAAATTTTTAAATCTATCTAGAAATAAAAAAAAAAACAGAGGCTGATACATTAAATATACACGTTTTCCTTCGCGTTAGAAGCACTAATTGCCCAATATACAGAATTCCGAACTGAACCCTTTATTTAATCCATGAGGATAGATTGTCCTTGTTCAGACAGTCACGATCAGATAGAAGTGTTATGTTATTTTTAGTTATCACCTGTAGTAAGAATTGAACCTTCAACCTCCAGAATATCATCACTTAGAATTGATTGTTAATTAATGCTCTTATCAGTTGCGCCACAGATCCATATTGTTACATTAGCCAAAACATGGTGAAAATAACAACCAAGAGAATAGTAGTTTTAATAATCAAAATTATCAATCCTTATTTCAAAAATTCCAAAACAGAACCCATAAAAAAAAAAAAAATTTTTTTTTTTTTTTTAATTGTATCTCAATTCATCCAACATTTACCTTTGGTATAATAGACCAAGCTGATTTTGAAGCTATCAAAATTTAATTCTTTTGATACTTTAAAATAATTGCATATTTTCTCTTTAGCAATTCCACTGACAAAACATGTATGTCAGAAAAGAAAGACCCACTTTCACTCTCACCATAAATAGAAAATGTTCCAGGGCATGGCCTGTTCCAAGGTTATCAAAGTCAACCCAGTATATTTCAGAGTTATTCAAAAAATTGCCAATTTCAATATTTTAAAGTAACTCGAATATAAATTTATATATACTAGCAGGTTAGTTACTGTCTTCTCGTTTTGGAAGGGTGAATGGGGTTTTTTCCTCTTGACTGAGGCTCCTTCATTTGTGAAGGAATACTGACCGACACTGATGACCAAGTTATTTTTACCCTCAGTCCAAAGTATCCCTTTGTTGAATATCAGGTCTGGGGTACCGAAGAAGATAGTTGGTCGGAAGAAAAAACATCAAGCTGATTGATGCAGAGACATCCATCTGGCCGGAAGCATAATATACAGTTGATTGATGCAGAGACATCCACCTGGCCGGAAGCATAATATACAGTTGATTGATGCAGAGACATCCACCTGGCCGGAAGCATAATATACAGTTGATTGATGCAGAGACATCCACCTGGCCGGAAGCATAATATACAGTTGATTGATGCAGAGACATCCACCTGGCCGGAAGCATAATATACAGTTGATTGATGCAGAGACATCCATCTGGCCGGAAGCATAATATACAGTTGATTGATGCAGAGACATCCATCTGGCCGGAAGCATAATATACAGTTGATTGATGCAGAGACATCCACCTGGCCGGAAGCATAATATACAGTTGATTGATGCAGAGACACCAGTAAACTATGCCTGCAGATACAGCGAATGAAATACATCCATTCGTTAAATAAACAATATATGGCTTCACCTTCTTTGTATATTAACACCTGTGAATTACTCATTCTCTCCATCTGTTCGTTTCAACCCTCCCACTCCGTTTGAATGTATGCTACTGAATGAGCGAGTGTGACAATATTGTCGTACTTGACAGACAGTATCAATATATAGATCGCTGTGGTCATGCATCTACATATAAAGTAGTTTCTGTACTTTTGATTTATTTACAGACTTGTCTTAAGGTTTTGAAGATCCCCCCCATAACCATATATATTCTTGAAATTACATTTTTTTTTTTTACAAACAAGTCACCGCTCATCAAGGCCTAAAGGTCATTTGAGGATAAGGATTAATTGAGTTTGGAACATCGAGGATTATTAACGATGGTTGTAAACTGGTCATAATTAATTATTGAAGAGGACTGCTAAACAAGAATTTGCTTACATTGGACTTGAAAACAGCAGCGTTGTAGTCAGCTGGAAAGCAGCACCGTAGTACTGGAAGTAGTAGGAAAAAAAATTCGCACATGAAAGCTCAGTTTAGTTTTAGGTACACAGAGAGAGAAGGGAAAATTATTGACAGTGGTTGTAGCTAGACGAGTTTTTGTGAATGTTTTACAGGGAGGGGCATAGATTGAAGCTCAGTTGAGCAACTGCCATGAAAATAACGATAGAGTAGAGAAAGACTAGTAACGTCTCTTCTGTGAAAAAGAGGCTGTAGGGAGGATAAGAGGACATCGGCCACTAGATTTCTAAGTCTGTTTTGTACTCTTAAGGCAGGAAAGGGTGCTCTGAACAGTACCTCCTCAGATGTGATAACAGTACACCATCTGAGGACATTAGCCAGGATGTTTGGATAAGTAGATATCATTTTGATAAAAAAGTGATACAACATTATCGTAGGGTTTTTTCTTAATATTGATAAAAATGAAATATGTTTAACTTTATTTTATTTATAAAAATTATAGAAATTAATAAATAGAAATGTCAATAAGGAGTTCAGGGTTTGGAGTATGAGTACTCCGGGGTCCTCATGGATTTCAGGAAAATGCTGGGTGTTCCATCTAAATTTACTGAAACTTATTTTAATTAAATGTCACTTGGCTAAGATCAAAGTGTAGTATCTGTTCCGATGGATACTGCACGCCTGTCCTGTGCAGTTCTAGGAGGTCCACCCTCCCAGGCTTCGCCTCCCCTCTTTGGGGAGGAGTAAGTTTATTGCTTACTGTCTGAGGCGCCCCTACCGGGAATGCCGACGGGGCTGCCCAGGCAATTTTTAAATGGCCAGAGTGCTCACCTCTCGAGCGCTGGCTTTTAACCCCACTTTCTCGACCCAAGCTGTGGTCACATCTTACTTGTGGGAGTAAGATAAAACTGGCCTTGTGCCTAACTCCGGGAGGAGTAAATAAACATCCTTTGGCCCAACCGCCTAAAATTCATTATAACATGTAAGAAAGTTAATGTTCCAAGGCTTCCTGCTAACATTAATACATAGATGGCCATGAATGCAATTTTTTAAAGCTCATTTCAATTGGCAACATAGGATGTAGCGAAACATTTTTTTTCTAATTTTAAATTAAATATTTCTTTCAATTGGCAACATAGGATGTAGCGAAACATTTTTTTTCTAATTTTAAATTAAATATTTCAATCATGGTTTCATATATTCCCAAAAGCAGAAAGTTCTAAATTGGGTATCCTGGACATTCAAAGTATATCCATATGCTTAAAATATTTTATGACATTCATAATTCTTTTTTATTATAAAGAAATTCAAAATTTTTACACTTAACTTTAATAGAGACAAAATCTTTCGATATTTTATTTGGAATTCTTCTTGCAGAGTCAAGCAATCAGATCTATGCTATTCTGTTAAGTGCATTTGGGGGGAGGGTGGCATAAATCTATGTTAAGATTCTCAGAGGTTCATGAAAGTATCATAAAAGAAACAGTTGACATTTGATAACAATTTTAAATGTCAATAGATAACAATAAAATAATGTTTGAAGACAAAAAGTCATTTTAGAAACTTATACTTTTGCATAAAAGATTTTTTTTTTGTTTTAGATGTGTGCAAGTTTCTCTAAAGGCGGCATAGTCAGTTGGTCATGTTTAAATTTTAAATAGCATTTTCATCTTGAATCAAATCAGTGAATTATATATATAATATATTTTGCTAATAATATTGGGATTTATTTCCAGGAGTATATTGTCTATCATGCAGCTTCTTTTTTCGGTGACACTCGTATTTGTATAGATGATACCAGTAAATAAATGGTTAATTGGATCCACCGGGATGAGAATAAGCAAAAAAAAAAAAAACACAAAATGAAAAATGAGACCTGTACAAAATTTCAAATTCTTTGACAAGTGGCCACTTAACACGAATGTCGTCTTAGACCATTAAACTAACGAGCCAGACGATTAAGGAAATCTGAATTCATACAAATAACTAATCCTCCAAATATTGCAATTAATCTTAGTTTATGGTTTTACTAGCATAGTAACCAGGATCTTCTCGAAATTGCGTCGAGCAAGTGAAAATAGTAAATTTGTCATATATTTAATATTGGAATTAATTCGCGAGAATGTTATTAGTTTAATGTCAAATGAGGTTTAAAACCATTTTACAACTACTTTCAACTTCGTACCACGTTTGGTTAAATGGTGGGTTGAGCAGATCGACTATCAACACTTCAAGAATGGATAGTCTTAGACTGCAGCAAGATGTGATGATTTTTCTATTTTCAGTTAGGATTTAAAAATAGTAATCATTACTACATCTTATTACAGTCCGAGATCATCCATTCGTCAAGTGTTGATAGTTCGATCTCTTCAGCTTTTTAAAACCTCCCCTGGAGTTGGGAGATTTATCTATTTCACTAAATTTCCCATCTATAGGGTAGAGAATCTGTCAGGAAGTTTTTCATGAATTTGATTTAGAGTAAACTTTTTATTACCAGACTCATCCACATCTGGTTATAGACAGATTATTATATTGCGAGATTGGAATTAATAACTTAGGACTTATCACTGAAAATTTCAACTAACTTAGGATTTACTACTAAAATATTTTTTTTTGTGCCCGTTTTTTTTTTTTTTTCTTTAATGTCGTCATGATATAACAAGAGTAATTTCTAAAGAAGCTCATGATGACTTTTCACAGAAAAGATTTTCGCTTATTTAATCATGAGTATTATTACTATCGAAAATTCCAAAAAAATTAAAGAAAGCCTTAGGCTTGCTTTAAAAATCAAGGAAGTCTTTGGTGCCAACTAAAGATCAGTTTCAATAATGAACAAAAATAGAGTTCACAAGAGCGAAGAGAAAATCAGGCGGAAAAGAAAATATGACAAAGCAATTCTTTTAGAATTACTGAACACACAATTCTGACATTTTTGTAGAATGCAAGAGAAAGTGCGAAAAAGAATTGACAGAATTTTTAACTTGAAATCAGAAGCCAACCATTATTATCCCATCATCTCTAATGGATTGTTTGTACACTGCCCTGCAGCTTGTCTTTGGAAGTTGTACCTGATGGAGACCATCCGTTTCTAGGCATTATAGTAGAAGAAGGTTAGTAATACTAACTAACTAAATTAGAGAATTCCTACCTTTCTAGGGGTATTAGCTAAAAAATGAGCATAATAATGGTTCAGGATGAATCTTGAATTCTGTTCAGCGACTTCAAACCGACTACGCCACTCAACCCTCCCAAGCATTTATTTATGACTAACTTTTATAGCCATGCCCTTTTAACCTGTTCTCATTAGTGTTACATCTGGTTGACGATCCGCATTATACTGTCCAACTTTATATTCTTTTCACTGGAGTCTGTCGCTAGACACAAACAAGGAATCAAATAGAAACATTAAAAGTTGATCAATTTATGTACAGAACACCAATACAATTTGCATGAAACAAAAACCTTTCCAGAACACTGAGCATGCACTACAAATTCTATTACGCCTTTTGTTGGAGTTGATATTAAATTTTTTAAATTTCTCTTGTCATGGAGTTCTTCAGGGTTTCGGTTCTCAGCATGATACCAAAGCAAAAGATATGAACTCCAGTTACACTGGAAGAATCTCTGGTGAAATATGAATCTTTCTGGGTTATATGGACATCAGTCCCAACTTTAAGTGAAGACTAACAGAGATGGGGGTCACCAATTCTTTAGTCTTTTTTACCAATTCCCTCTGCTAATTGTCGTTACTTATTTTTTCTACAACTCAACCAATTGCAGCTTCCAACATTCTTATTCGGTCAGTACATTTATCCTAATTTATCTTTTACACAGACTCCCATCCCCATCCAAAATTGCCCGTATTTGTTAAACCCCTTCTCCATTCTTATACTTCGCTTCAACTGGCTCCATGCCAGACACTGCCAACTTGACAATTATAATTCCTAAAGCTAGGTGACCATCTTGATATTTGTCATCAAACCCATTTTCTCTAAAATTTCCTTCTACAAATAAATTCAACCATTAATTTCTTTCTTATCACTAGCTGTGGAGTCAAAGACCATTTTTTAGAATTTACCCATCTCCCTGATACAAACATCAAAGAAACCATTCAAATGATTATCTCATACCTGGAGACAATTTCTAATCTATGCTATTCTTAGCACCAGCCAGAATCTGATAAAAGGTCATTAATGACTTTTCTGAGAATTGTAATTGTTCACTCCCAAAATTTGGACAATCTTCTGGTCTCTAGAAAACAACCGTCTGGCGACTTTACTATTTGTCCCTGAGTTAGTCTCTTCAGGGTGATCTCATTGCTAGTGTGGACAGATAACATGCATTAATCACTCCTGTTGCTGACAACATGAAAGAGTCAGGAAGTCAAAATCGGTTATCAGGCTTTTACCCCTAGTTTTAATAAACTTTTTGCTGGTCAAGTTTTGATTCTCACCTAAGCACTCACAATGCTTCAATCATTTTTGTAAATATTATGTTATCTCATTTATATTTTACCCATTACTTCCCCAGTTTCCACATTAAACATGAATTTCTTATTATTAATTTCTTTTAATTAAGAGTGACTCAATACACGGTCATATAATTATGGATTACCCAAATAACATAGTTTTTATCCATTTCTTCTGAACACTAGCCTAATCTAATAATATTAAACCAGCAGTGACAATGTGGTTATAGTATGATAAGGAACAAGTGAAAAAGACTAGGATGTTGAGAGTATATGTATATGCTATTGTCACTTCTGATTTAATATCGTTAGGTTAGGCTAATTTTTAGGAGAGCTGGAGAAACATACAAGTGTATTGGTTATTAGAGCCTTTTGTAACTAAAAAAAAGTCTGATTTTCATCAATTCTTGTCGAGAACACTACAAAAAATCTTAAAGAAAATTTATTCTAAAATCCTAAGAAAGAAACGTGGATACCAAAAAGATTTGTCTTTGGCAGAATCAGAAATTTCAATCAGTATGAAACTTAATCAATTGGACTTGTTGAAAGAATCTATAAAAAGCCGTACCTAATTCAAAAAGACAAAGAAAATAGATGAGTTTTGTAACATTTGAACATAAACCACTTAATCCAAATCCTGTTATGAGTGCACAACCAATAAGATTGATACAGATTCACTCTCTTAATTTAATAAAGCAACGAGAGTCATGTAAAGGTTAGCCATGCTGACTATGAAATTAGCAAGAGTTCAAATCCCATCGGATCTTGCACTCGTTCGTCCATATTGTACAAGTTGCTGGTCACAGAAATAAATTAGAATATTGTTGAATATTCTCATTGATCGTCTCGGTGGTTTTATTTGAACACTACATATGCTGACACTGTTAGTATCTTTTTTTCATAATGGTTGGATCACAAGGTGAATGGTTAAATATGCTATAATAGTGATCAAAAGTATCGATACGGTTTTCAAAACAATGCAATAGTTATTTAAACTATATAAAATTATGAGGCTGTAATCCAGTAATGGAATTAAATTAACTTTCTGTCAATGTCATCGCTCTGTTCACTCTCTGCTGACCAAAAATCAACTGAATAGTTAGTTTTCATACTATAAACTCACCACCCATACAAATTGCCTACACAGAGCCATCTATGTTTATTGGAGTCTCCAAACCGCCAATCTGCAAAGGGAAGATAACTCAATTGACAACTTGGTTGCTCGTGCGATCTCACTTAACAGATATTATCACCAAGGCAAATTATCACAGTATCTTAAACCACAAAGGCTATGAAATTTAACAAAAGATATGACATTGATTTTACTATTCAAATATTCTATTTATCTCCTTTTCTTTTGTACTATTTTTTCGTCTACTGATAGGTCACCAATTATTAAAGCCCGGGAGCCACTCAAGGATAAGGGTTAAAAAGGAGACTGGAAACAATAGGTGGAATTGGCTGAAGATTACTAAAGAGGAATTGATTATCTTAGAGGACGGCTCAACAAGTATTTGTTTACATTAGACTTGAAAATGACTATGCTGTAGTCAGTTGGGAAGCAGCCTCATGGTATCTTTTCCACAAATGGGGTGTTCTAAGAAAGAAACTTTGTTCATGGAAATTCCGTTTAATTTTTGGTCCAGAGAGGGATAGAAAAATGTTTTTGCTGTGGTTGTAAATAGACGAGTTCTTGCTGTGAATGTTTTACAGGGGAATGACCAAGGATTGTAGTTCGGTCGAACACCTACCATGAAAATAACGATACAGCAAACAGAGGCTAGCAACATCTCTTCTGCGTGAAAGAGGCTGTAGGGACGAGAATACATCTTCCACTAGATTGTGAAGTCTATTTTGTACTCTATCGAGACAAAAAAACGAGTACTCCGAGCAGAACCACCCCAGATATGACAACAGCACTCCATCTTAGGACGTATCTGGCTCTTATACAGATAGAGGATTTTTGAAGCGGTAGAATGATTCAACCATTTCTCCAGCAACCGTAGCAACAAATTTGATGTAAGTTTTTCATTTCAGGTCTGAGATGAAAACCAATTCTAGAAGCTTATCAAAGAAAGGGGCTTCCTCAAGGAGAGAGTCGTTAATTTTGACTGGGAAGAAATGAGGATCCGAGCAGTGGTGGTGAAAAGAGAGAAACTTGGTTTTAGAGGCGTTAAAAGTAACAAACCGCTTTTCCCTCCATTGCACCATGTTCTCAAAGTAGAGAGTTAGAGATAGATAGTCAGAGAGATCTTGATCAATTTTGCCTTCCTTTTTACACATTCAATCACTCTCTCCTGAGCGGATTTAAACTAGCTGTTGCACTTTCTTTCTTCCCTTCTCTCTATTCCTACCGTGTGACATCCTCCCACACAAATAAAAAATTCCACCAATGGAATCGGTAATAAAATTCACAAGCCTTTCTGCAATCCAACTAGATTTGCCTGACTTGTCCACCAAGTTTGAGTCATGTCCTAATTTTATCACTGTTTAATGATATTTATGGACACTTCGGCAATCGTCTCATTAGTAAGAGACGTGATCCTAAATGGGCTTCACTCATCAAACCCTAACCTCCCCAGATTTTTATCTCAAAGATAATGTCTATCAAAAGAATCCCAAAACTATTCCTGAACTGAAGCAGGCCATCACAGTCAAAATCAGAACAGTGCCAAGAGAGTTACTGACAATTTTGCACGTTGTATCCAAGTGTGCTTGCAATACAGAGTTGCACATTGAATGGCGATAAAACAGACTGTTTGATATTCATGACTGAAACTTGGTGGACAAGTCAGACAAAGGCTCAAGTTTATCTGTACCAAATATAGTCGGATTGCAGAAAAGATTGAATTTTATTATTGATTCCATGCATGACATTTGGGGAGAGAGGGGGGGGGCACCGTGTTTATGATGTTTTCTCTTTATGTCCAGTTAGTCACAAACCAGTTTTAAGGATTGTGACCAGGAACTTACAGAACCCATTTATCAATGATACAAATTTTATGCAGTTTTTTTCCAATGATATTCAGTACACTTTTTTTTATACCAGTACCATATCAAAGTTAAAATTAGGGTATCATGGCAACCCTAATATGATAAACGTTGAATATTCATAGAAATTTATTCAAAATTGCAAATTATCCTTGATCTCCAACCAACTTGTTTGCAAACTGAATCATGAAGTCATATTGTTTTGTGAGATAAATATGAATATTTATACAAAATATTCTTGATTATTTTCAAACATAATTTTGGAGGTTTTGAAATAGTAAAAAACCGACCGTTTCAGTACTTCATAGAATTTTCATAATTCTATTATATTGAATTGCACAATTGGAGAAAACCATTTAAAGACGAGCATATAAAAATGTTCTAGCAATAAAAAGTTGACAGATAAAATATCTGGTTTGGTTAGATTAGTTAGAATTTGATCAAATATTAATGCATATATTAATCTATTTTACTAACTACTTCTGAAATTAACAAACAAAAATGGCAAATTCTGAATTATTCTAATGAGCGCTTCTTTCGTTTTCCAACAACATGTTAGGCCTCTCTTTAAAAAAAAATAGCTAAAGAAATGTATAAACTATGTGGTAGCTGAAAAGACTACACCAAAAATTATGCAAATTCATCAAGTATATATTAAATAAAAAATTTAAAAAAAAAAAGAAGATTTTATCGGTCGGCCACCATATTGTATCTATCAATTGGCAGATTAAAAAAAAATATATATTGAGTTATCTTCCTTGCCTAATCAGCAAGTTGAATTGGTTACAAAATGTCTACCAATACGTAAGATCGTTTCTTTTTTCTTTTTCTCATAATTTAATAAATACTGGATGATTTTTCTGGACACTCTTATTTTCAGCTAACACGTAAGTACATAAAGTTTATACATTTCTTTAAATATTTTCGTGTTGTTGCAAAACGAAAGAAGCACCTTCTAATGTTTGTTTTTTTATAATATCATCCACGTTAACTCTTAAATGCTTTTTGTTTCAAATATGACGCATTTCAACAAAATGCCTATTTAATATAATATTCAACGCAAATGTGCCGAAATGCAACTTGTTTCACATCTGCAACAAGCCTGCTGGCAAGTGTGAGTAGGTATTAGTATGATGTTGCATCAGCACACCCACTAAATAGGTAATCAATATCTTTGATGTCATGGGTGAATGTCATCAATGTGTCATCTGTCTAATACAAGAGGCTAAACTTTTAAATCTGGTCATTATAATGGTAAATAAAAATCATTTTATGATTCTCTAGTGTATTACGATTATTTAGATGAATCTATTATAATTGTTTTTTTATGCACGTACAATCTGATGCCATTTGTTGCACATTTTCAACATTATTTTTGTTGAATAAATATATATTTTCAAAAAATCATTTATACCACTTTATATTACCACTATGAAACGTTTTTTCACTTGATAAAATCTTTTTCAAACCAATATAAAATATAAAGCATTTCAGGATTAATGGCTGCAATATACAGGGTGTTTCAAAAGTCTTGGGAACATTACAAATGCGTATATCTCATGAACTATTCCAGGTAGAAAAATGAAACTGGTGCCATTTTAAAGCTTGCTTAATCAAGTTTTTGGTCATACTAATGATTTTCGTGTTATCTTTCCAGGTGCAGTAATGGCGTTCTCTAAACAAGACAAGGCATTTTGCGTCCTCCAATTTGCAAAGACTGAATCGTGGACATGTGTTCAGCGTGCATTTCGCAGGAAATTTAAAAAAGAAGCCCCTGAAAGGAAATCCATTGTCAGATTGCATGCTAAATTTGTGAAAGATGGGTGTTTGTGCCCAAGTAAGCAAACAGGTCACCCTTTAACTTCAGAAGATGCAGTTGAGCAAGTTCGGACAGCCTTTCAGCGGAGCCCCCGTAAATCAGTGAGAAGAGCCAGCAGGGAACTTCAGCTTGCTCTAGATGGAAGATAACGGCTTTGGTGACCGGCTTGTTTTTAGCGATGAGGCGACCTTCCATCTGAATGGCAAAGTTAACAAGCATAACACTCGCATATGGGGTACTGAGAATCCTCATGAACTTCTTGAGCACGAGCGAGATTCACCAAAAGTGAACGTGTTTTGTGCAATTTCCAAGAAAGGTGTCTATGGACCGTTCTTCTTTGAAGAGGCAACTATCACTGGTGAATCCTATCTCAACATGCTGGAAGACTGGTTAATGGCTCAGTTGGAACAAGCAGAATCTGATGACTTCATTTTTCAACAAGATGGTGCACCACCACACTGGAGTCTTAGAGTAAGGCAGTTTCTTAACACAAGGCTGCCTGGTAGATGGATTGGGAGATCTGGGCGAGGTGATGACGTTCTCATGCCCTGGCCTCCTAGGTCTCCAGATCTTACTCCGTGTGACTTTTTTCCTTTGGGGCTTTGTCAAGCAACAAGTCTATGTGCCGCCCCTTCCAAGAGATATTGACGAACTAAAGGCTCGAGTAACGGCAGTTGTGGGAACCATTGACATCAAGATGCTGGAACGCGTTTGGCAGGAAATGGACTATCGACTAGATGTCTGCCGTGTGACGAATGGTGCTCATATTGAGCAACTTTGAAGATTCCCCACAAAACTTGAAACTTTAACCTTTCCAACGGTACCAATTTCATTTTTTAACTCCTAATAGTTTTTGAGTTATTAAAAATCGTTATGTTCCCAAGACTTTTGAAACACCCTGTATAATTAAAAAAAAAACAATTTAAAAAATATATCACAAGAAAAAAAAAATCATGAAATCTTAATGTTAACAAAATTTTTAACACTATTGAATGTGCACAATAATGGGTCATTTTTCTTATATTTAAGGTAAAGTGATGTTTCCTCTATTTCATCAACAAGTATAGCTTTCTATCCAGATCTGCTTTGGCATCGATTTAGGCTAATTCTTGATGCATGTTTTTTTTTTTTTAAATTTACATTTGTTTCGTTTGCATTCAATAAATTTTATAATTTATCCGGCTAGACATCACACTCACATCTATCACCGGCTGGTCTTCTTCATATGACAGATTTGTTAGTAGCAGTCATGATTTATTACTTCGATCTTACTATTGTATGTTAGCTACTTTGGCCCTTTTGGCTAAGATCAAAGTGTAGTATCTGTTCCGATGGATACTGCACCCCATAGACTGGTATTGTCTTGGCCTTCGGGGCTTGATTTACGTCGGTCAATGGGTCTATCCTGTGCAGTTCTGGGAGGTCCACCTTCCCAGGCTTTGCCTCCCCTCTTTGGGGATGAGTAAGTTTATTGCTTACTGCCTGAGGCGCCCCTACCGGGGAATGCCGACGGGGCTGCCCAGGCAATTTTTAAACCCCACTTTCCCGACCCGACCTTGGGTCACATCTTACTTGTGGGAGTAAGATAAAAACTGGCCTTGTGCCTAACTCCTGGAGAGGAGTAAATCAATACTCTACATTTTCCACCTAAACAATGGAAGACTTACTTTTTATGCATTTCATATTACAGTTCTTGAACCATAGGATTTATGTAAAAACAAAATATATTCTGGGTTACGTCAGACACCTTAAGCTACTTATTTAAATTTCTTTTTTTCTCTTACAGTACAGATTTACCTAGGTGAAGAGTACCACTTTATTTAATTCCAAAGGTACAGGGGTTTTCATTCTCAGAACAGCAGAATCACATTTTTCGAACAGTAAGCAGTTTTTAAAGTCAATAACAATTGTTCATCAATGTTTGCTTATATTTTCAAGCATTAATAATTTTTTTCTCTTTTAAAAACAATTTTTCACACAATATAAAGTTATCCATGACAGAGTGCTGATGGGACAGACCAGGATACTGAATAATCGGTCTCTTAAACTTTAAATCCACTTTTAATGGTTGCGTTATGAAAACTGCATGTACGTCATTTCTGTCTTTTTTTATATTCCCATCCGGACTTAAGGTTAATGGAGGGCATGTACTTTTTTTATTCTTATCAAATATTACCTTTCTCCCAGTGTTTGTGTATAGACCCAATTACTTCCCCCCTCCCAAATGTCCTCACCTCTATGTTGCTGTGAGAATGCTCTTTTATACTGACGAAATAATATTAATGTTATTTATGAATTTAATACTTACAGAACAAAATACTTATTGCTAAATAAGCAATCGACTAAAATAGTTATATAGAGTTCAGAGGTGGGAGCAGGAGTTTCCTGGGTTCTTCGATTTTCCCGGGCAACTATTTAGAAAATAAAGTGGATTTTTCATGTAATTTTTTTTTAAGTTCAAACATTTTTACATTTCTCTGAAGATAAGTCCCTGGAGAAGTTATTAATAAGAAAATATTGAATATATTGATTTAAGATTTAAGGAAAAAGAACGAGACTTGAAATTGTAAAAAAAAATTTCTTTAAATAAATTAAAAAAACAAAAATTAATAAAAGATGAAAAAAATTTAATGCAGATATTTAGTGCAACTATCATTTTATAAAACATGGTTTATGATTATGATAAAAATATGATAAATATTGGTGAAAAATGTATTCGAAAATTTGTGCAAGTCAGCCTCAATGCTCCATTACTTATGGATGCGAGTTAGCTTATTCCCAGCATATCCTATTTTAGCCTTACGAAGGAGGGCCAATCTGTAATGTATGAATATGTCTCTACATGCAGGCTACCTGTAGAATTTAAGGGTTACAGTTCCTTCTTCAGAGATGTTGAAGCTAAAATCTAAAAGTGCTAAGGATCCAGAACTGTCAGGGGGTTCTATTGTAAATTCTATGTGTGGGTCAGTGTTGTTGAATGTGTCGAAGATCATGTTAGCCTTTTCTTGAGACGATTAAAAGATGAGAATGGCATCCACGTATCGTGTGAAGAAGATGGGGGAGTAACACGAGTTGAGGGCATGCCATTCTAATTTAATGCAATGGCGAGCAGTCCCGAGAGGCTGGACCCCATAGGCAGTCCTGTTATTTGTTTATATGTGTTTTGTTTGTATGTAAACTATGTGTTGTCTATTATTATGTTTAGGAGTTCATGTATATCAGTGGTCATGAGGCCGAAGCAATAGAGGTCGCTGGATGAGATGCAGTCAGTAATTATGTCTACTGCTGGGTATGCGGGTACAGATGTGTAGAGGGAGACGACGTCAAGACTGAAGGCATATCGGTAGTAGATGGTGGTAGTAGATGTTGACTCTGGATGACTTCATCTGAGCAGCTGACATGTCCGGGGAAGGTTGGGAGTAGGGGTTTAAGTAGATAGGAGAGGGGCCAGGAGATTTTGTATAGTGGTCCTTCAATGCTGGATACTATGGGTTCGATTTGTGTGGTGGTGCCAGTCTTGTGGGTCTTGATGAGGTGATAGAAAGTAAGACGTTTACTGTTTTTTGTAATTAGGTTGTGTCTGTAGCTATTAGGGATGTTTCTTTTTTTGCAAATGTTGGTCCAGGCTGTATTAATCTGGTTCTGAATTTGTGTGTAAGTAATGTTGGAAGCGGGTGTGTACAGCATGTCATTGCTAAGGTGGGGGAATGCTAGTGTGTCGTATGTATTGCGTGAGATAACACAGAATTCTTTCTCTTTGTCAGAGGCTAGGAAGACAAGGTCTTTACCTCTTAGGTTTTAAAGTGTGGTTCGTTGTGACATTGTCAAATTGGATAAAATGTTTGTTTGTTCTTGTATGATAAAGAG
>OY744530.1:72871677-72879177 GCA_963556195.1 Sepiola atlantica
TCATTCAAGCAGATGTTAAAGGATGTCTTGTGATCACAGGCATAACACAATAATTCGATTTAGACAATTTAAATTGATTGAATAAAATAACTATCCATCTTTAATCTAAATAAAAAAAGTGCACCGAAACTACAATAAAGTTTAGGTGAAAAAAAAAGAAAAATACTAAATGCAGTCATCCATCAAATTTGTCCCACTTAGTCAAAAGAAGTATTTAGTAAAGTCATGAAGAAGAACAAAAATCTTTTAACACACACTAGCAGAAAGATCCGGCACTGAACGAGGAACCCTATGTGCTGGGTGCAAAAGCACATAACACCATATTACTTTGTTTATTAATTATTATTATTTTACATTGTATAATGTTCGATTTTGGGAGCGGGTCTAAAGGGTGTACTCTGCATTGAGAGTGTGTTTAAGTTAAGTGATATTGAAATAAATTTCAGTAAATTTAGTCTTTAACCTCCTGGAGGCACACTTGGTGTTTCTCTAGGAATCAGTGGGGACCTCTGCACAGTCCTGCTCCAATACTTGAACATTTCTATTATTTTTTTTAAATTCTATAATTTTCATGTTACAAATATATATATAAAATTTATTTTTTAAAAAAAGAAAAGAAAAAGAAACTGACAAACTTTCTGTGCAGACAAACACGTGTCAAAAGTTATGTAATTGTCTTCATTTCTATAAAGGAAAAAGTATCTATTGAAGCAAGCACCCCTTGTATACACATAACACACTATTGTACAATCGACTTATATACAGAACTTATCTAATTTTCTTTTTAGTAGAAAAATATCTTTCAAATCTTGAAAAAACAAAAACAAAAGCAAACAACTTTCAGTGCAGACAAACATAACTTATGGTCAATGAATACACTTTCTCCTTTATTGAAATGATGAAAATGACAGAATAACATGAACACAAACAATGAATCCAATTCTTGCAATCGAATCTTGGATCAGTTTCATAAAAAAAAATTTTGTTTTAATCTGTTAAAACGTTTAAACAAACCAATTCTATTCTACTCGTAAATCTGACAGTTTTATTTTCTAAAAGGTCATCCAATAGAAGTGTTACCAATGAAACGTACACAGACAAAAATAATAATAATAATAATATTACTAATAATAAAACAGAGACAAGTCACTAGGTAAAAGAGATTGGTTATATGTAATCGGTAAAACAGATTGGTAGCAACTAATTCAGAAGAGAATTTTCTCACTTTCAAGTGATGTCATTCCGGGTCTATTGATTAAATTCCAGCCAATCAGAAGGAAGTTTCAAATGAAATTGAATTATAATACAGAAGCCTAACATAGATGGAAGTCAATAATGTGAAGGAATGAAGTGGGTGTGCACCGAGAGACTTAATATTCTCAAGTGAGTTTTTGCACCAAATTGATTTAGAAAGACATTACACTTGTCATTAAAAAGATATAAAACATTTATATACAAGTTACATGATTAAAACAACGTTCACCATAATTGATAATGATTCACTATTGATTACAAGGTCTACCCAAGAGTACACACTGTCGTGATAAACATTATACATGATCCTTCTAAATGTAAATCATTTTTGACATATATTGCCTATGGCTTCAACAACTTAGATTGTGTTTGTATATTTTACTTTCTAAAGTTCAGATGAGTCTTGAATTGGTTTCAGTTTCCTGTTAACGGCAAATCAACCCTTTTTGGGTTATCTAATGCCAAAGTACAAAAGCTATTGTAAACGATTTATTCTATACAATTGGACACAATTTTTTTTTTTTTTTAATCCATAGCTAGAGTGTGTGTGTGTGGGGGGGGGGGTCATATCTTCCCCTAAAGTATTAAATGACCACAATAGATCAACTTGATTTGAACATAACATAACCAATCTCAGTGTGCAGTATCCATTATGCCAATTATGCAACCCCTAGTTGTGTCAGTTTTCCTTTCTAACATATAGGTTGTGGTTCTGAATTCCTCTACGAAAGAAAAAAAAAATGTGACATTTATCAAGTAGGTATATACTATTCATTCATACCAGTTTACAATATGACAGAGGTAAGTAGGTAGATAAGTAGAGTGACAATATCATCAATTTTTTTTTTAAATTGCAATCAAAAAGATGGTACTAGATGACAACACCCTGGAGGTAGTAGACTCCTTCTGCTACATAGGAGATGTGCTGAGTGCAGGTGGTGGATGTGAACTCAGTACAGCCACAAGAGTGAAGGCAGCATGGGCGAAATTTCGTGAGCTGTTGCCTCTGATAGCATAGCAAGGTATCCCTCTCTACATCCGGGGTAAGTTGTATAGCAGCTGTGTCGGGAGTGTCATATTATATGGCAGCGAATACAGGACCCTCAACCAGCCCTCTCGCCCAACTGCAGCACAATGACAGATCCATGAGTAGATGGATCTGCAATGTGAAATCTGCCCAAACCCAACACATCAGGTCAGAGGATTTGCTGAAAGCACTTCATCTGCCCAGCATAGAGGTTATCCTATGGACGAATCAGTTACACTGGTATGATCATGTGAAGCCTTCATCCTGTTGAATTAATAAACCATTGCAGAAGCATATATGTCTTAAATCGCAGGACGGTTGGCTGGCCAAAGAAAACTTGGAAGCAAGTGCTTAGACAAGATCGCACAGAGTGGAATTTGATGACAGTTGGGTCGGTGAACCATGTAAACTCTAAGAGTTTGCGTAATGTCTAAAAACGTCTGACCCCTGAACAAGGGAAAAGTGACTTCAAATAGAAGAATCTATAGTTATATATTAAAAACAAAAAAAACGTTTGTCTGTGTTTTCCACTTTTCCCACCCAACGCAGGCCTAAAACCAATAACATTTATGAGTTTGACATTTTGACGGAATTTCAACTTACATTGTCAGCCGGAGGTATGCAGTCTCTTGACTGTCTTGTTATTGTTATTGTTTTAGGATAAAAAGCGAATCAGTTCGATATGGCTTATGTATAGTAGAGTCAGGATGGTCCCTTTTCTGGTCTTAATAGAATTTGATTTCCTTTCTTTCAATATTGGTTTTATTTGGTAGAACTTCAAACAAAACTAGCAGATTAGTTTGAAATGAGCAATTGCCATGTATAACCAAATTCGTGCAAAACATTGAGAACATAGACGGTACCACAAATCTTCTGGTTTTTATTTTCTTTAACTCTGATTTATTATTTTATACATGTTTGAAGTCTGCGCTCCATGTTAACCTTTAGGATAGCTCCTCCAGATGGCTTCTAGAACCTTCAGACTATAATCAACCGCTGAGAACAATAAAATAGGTTCAAAAGTTATTAGAGTAAATAATAAAACTTCTGCAGGTGTAGACTGTTCTCATCGTGACGATTTGTGGTGTCATGCAGCAACTGAATTTAGGAGAGCAAGAGAAGTTTTAAATAAAAGAATTTATTATGCGATACAGACTTTTCTTTAACTCTATTTTATTATCCATGTCCCCAAGCAACACTAGTTAGCCCTTAAGAGATTTAAATTCTCATGTTCCGGGAGTCAATGTTCAGTGGCATCTGTTCATTCGGTAGATGGTGCCCCTAGTTGGTGGCCATGTGACGTGCGTTAATGCTGTGTATTGAAATACAGCGCTATCCAATTGTTTGTGCATTCAGGCGCTTTGTGGCTAGAAATGCACAAACCTCGCCGGCAAATTTAGGTGCTTCCAGCCTAAAGAGTAAATAAAAGTTTTATTTATTCATTTCTGTTCTTATGTAAATATTAGTCTTTTTTAAAATAATTTTTTTATTAATTATATACCAAAACTATTGAGCAGAATTAACAAATTTAGCCTAAAAGCATTCTTGAGATGCTAGGTGTCTCATATGTGGGTAAAAACGATATTACTACTGCTATCGATAATACTGAAAGCAGTAAATACTTATTAGATTCCAAAACGGCTCAACAGTTGCATCAAAATTATTCTACTACAAATATGTATAATATCACTCATAATACGATCTATAATAAAATTAAGAGAAAATTTCATGCGTTTTGTGTACATTTCTCATGTCTATAATTCAATAATTACAATTATTTTATAATTTACTATTAATCGAATATTTATTGGAACCAAAAAAATGCAATTGCATAAAATAAATTGAAATTTCGAGATTTTAGAGATTTCCTAAGTATGTCCACCTATTTTTCTATATAAAAAGAAAACTATTTTGTAATTTTATTACTTATAAATGAAAAAATGAGATAGTATCAATATTTACTATACGTAGCGACATTTTTGCTGATAAAGATAGCATCCATTTGAATTTAAATTTGCTGCTGATAATGATATTTATTTGGAAAATATTCCTAGTCAGATAAAGTATTTTCCGAAAAGAATCAAATCTAATTACATTTCATTGTTCTGAAGAACATGGTGGCATAATCAACAAGAAAAATTGGCCAGTCAGAATTAAATATTGATATTATAGGACGGAACGTATCAATGACAACAGTCGCAAAACAAACCGGCTTCACTTTATTATATAGATATTGATACAATTACTTATGTATACACCTGCATCATAGTGTGTAAACTTGTACAAACTATTGAATTTTTTAATTCATGATCTAATTTTGTCTATTTTAGGATTCAAAGAAAAAGAAATATTAGTCTTACTGAGGTCATTTTTTCTACTTGGCATGATTGTCGCAAGATCCTAAAATCAACTTGAGTAAAAAAAAAAAGTGTAAACATTTCCATAATTAATCAAATGATTGTAACTCATAATGAAAATAAAACACTTTTTTAGTTTTGATTTTAAATTAAAATTAACACTTAATCTTGTTTTTCTAATAATACAACTTGGTTTATTCTATCTTTATATCTCTTGTCTCCATTAGATTCCTTTACCTCCCTCTCCCTCCTCTACTAATCTTTTTGATCCAAGAATCTGTAATGGTTCCAACTCTGCTTTGATTGGTTTTTGCTTCCGATTTCAATTTGCCATTACCAAAATCTTGTCCATTCTGGCTTTTATGATTTGATCTCTCTCCAAGATCAAAACACATTTAGTTATTTCCAAACTTTTTATGGTTTGTCTTTATTTTGAATATAACTTTGATGATGACGCAAAGGATATGGTCAGTCAGGAGACAAATGAGGTGGAACATAATGAAAGAAAAAGTATTAACCACATTGTTTATTTTCCATTCATGGTAGACAAAGAGAAAAGTATATAAAAATATACATTAACAAAGTTTTTGTTATATCTATATATATAAAACTCAGTGTATATATGTGTGCCCTACAGAAAGAAAGGTTAGAGATTCTACATAAAATCTCAGAATGTATTCTTATGTAAGATAATGGAAGTGTTCCCGAATCTTTAAGTGCACCAGTAAAGGGAGGTTATGTAGCAGATTTCGTCTGAGAGGGAGAGGAGGAGTAAAGTTTTTCAGCATTTTCTTTATTTCTTAAACTTCTCTTCTGACTAAGGAAGGGAGGGGGGGGGCAAGAAACACGGAAAGAGTAATTATAGTGGTGCTCTGGAGGTATCCTTAATTTTATTCTGGTGTAGCGCTCTTAACATGAGAAATCAATGTATGGTTACAGTATTACATTTGGTATGTGGTATATAATATATATATTTTATATGTATATATATATATATAATTTGTATATTAATAAAATTGCGTCATCACTTTTATGTTTGTGAAAGTGTTCTCGTAATTATGTAACTTACATTTTTTTAAATTTATTATTAATTTATTATTTATTGAAATAAAAAATGTTAGGACTAACTTAAAAAAAATATAATTTAACGTCGTGAAATGAGATGTAAAAAAGCTCACAACTACATAATAAAGTGAGAGAGGGAAAGCCTAATTAGTATTCATTCACTTCTCCCATACCAGACAATAATTGTGGACAGTCCCCCCTCCCTCTTCTGCATTCCTCAGGTAATCAGCACAAGTGATTGCTCTATCAACCTGCTTGCTGATTTGGCACACGATAAGGTTTGGTATTTTTGAAAACGAAACGGGCAGGCACAGAGCTAATAGATTTTGAGGTTTCAGTGATAGAGCAAGGTTTTGAATTCAAAATTGCGAGGAAAAAAATTTAGCAATTTAAAAAAAATTTTATTATGTAACCATGATAAAAATTGCCTTTGACATGGCCTTTTTAAGGGCATGGCAGCAAAATGGTATGTCTAAAAACGTGTGTGCATGTGTATTAGTACAAAAATATACTTATGGCAAGTAAACTACACAGAAACGTTTGTTTCATCCCACAGCGTTTCTGTATAGCTTACTTGTTGTACTATGTTATACTTCTAAGCTCTACTCGTGTATTGATCACTATTAAAGTAAATACCAAAACAAAAAATTATGTACATATATACCTTATATATAAAGTAGGGTGAGATTTTCCTGTGTCGTTGACCAGAACAGCTTTCTAAATAAAAGCTACATAAACCCGTTTAGTCAATAAGATAGGATAAATATTGGTTTGTGTTTGAAAAAGAAAATAAATTCTAATCGATTTTTAACTTCATATATTTAATCCAATTAACAGTTTTTACTTTGATTACTGGGCAGGCCACGTCCACAGAATGGATCCATCCAGGCTCCAAGAAAATCCTCTATGGTGAGCTTGCCAATGGAACCAGACTATGAAGAGCCCCAGAAATGCACTATAAAGACCAGCTGAAGTGCACCCGGGTCTTAATCAACATAGACCAGTCCTCGTGGGAACAAACTGCCATATGTGGAGAAAAACAACACAACATGTCAAGGCATCGTGGACTTTGAGGAGAAGAGGAGGGAAAATGAAGAGGCCATACAAAGGAGAAGAGAGCAGAGTGAACAACCTTGTCCGCCCCTACCTTTCTCCGTGGACAATGTCCGCGGCTCTTCCACCATAGACTGGGCCTTCCAAGCCACATCATTCATAAACATTAATAAAGAGGATAGGAGACAGACGACAGAACCTGGTACTTGGACACGAGTGGGAGTCTTCGCAAACTACTAATGGCGTATATTGAGTAAGGAGAGCTAACACCCTCTCAGTCACAAGTCCTCTTCCTGCAACTCGAATCACCAGGTTAGTAAGAGCTTTTTTATTTTTTCTGCACTGTTTACTCAGGAGTCATAAATACACATTCTTTTTCGTTCTGTAACAAATATTAATATATCATTTCATTTAATTTTAATAATCTTGTGTCAAAAATTTATAATTATTATTTTTATTTAACTGCATTTTATCAAACCTATTCTGCAAACGAAATTATTGTTACATACAACAGGGACCTCCAAAGCTAACCATAGAATCCCCACCTCCTATATGTAACACGATGTACCTTTAATATAGTTTTATATAATCATATCTGTATAAAAAATCGAATTCCGTCCTAAAATCAAGATAAAGAATGGGTTTCTTTCCCAGTTCGGTAATTTAATCTTTAAGTAAACTTTTTTTCTTTTAAAACAACTTCCTATATATATATATATATATATATATATATATAAATATATA
>OY744530.1:72884177-72891677 GCA_963556195.1 Sepiola atlantica
ATTTTTTAAATTTTAAAATTCTGATGAGGTATATACATGCTTGAATAAGGCTTCTTATCTTTCAGCCTTTCACCAACCTTGAATACTTCGAAACGTGTGTAAATAAGTCTTATTAAAGTTCACATAGCTAGCTCTAAGCTAGTTTTCCTAAATGAATGTGAATTAAATTGTTTAATTATATAATTATATATATATATATATATATATTTAATTAGATTTAAATTTTACTACAGCTTAGAAGCGCCGTTGAAACAATAACTTTGAAATTTTAGAATCAGTTAACATGGCGCGAGATTTTGTTAAACAAATGAAATATTTATTAAATCATTTTGTTTTAATCTAAATTTTTGGTTTTAAAAACCTTATTCATGGTACAGACAATATTTTCCTTTTCTTTTTCCTTTTTTTTTTCATAGTCGAAGTCTTACAGCTTCTAGTATTATGAAGATACTGTTTTTAAATGTACGATCCATAGTGTAGCGCACTGAAACGCGTGTGTACAATAATGAGATTTAAATTTTACTACAGCTTAGAAGCACCGTTATAACAATAACTTTGATTATATATATATATATATATATATATATATGATGGACTCTCCCGTCGATTTCGACGTAGGAGCGCCCCACCTTGGGCTGCCCGTGCGTGAATTTGTAATTGCAAGGGTTGCGCAATCCCCAACAACCGCTCTCTTGAGTCGGCATTGCTTGATTCTAATGGCAAGTAGTAATACAAGACGACTGGAAACAATGCCGAGATAAGCAGAGAGCACATACAGCACCTGGTATTCCTTCCCAAATGGTCACCCATTTAGTACTGGCCAGGCTCGACGCTGCTTAATATATATATATATATATATAAAACACACACACACACGAACGAATTTGGCATCCATTAATAATTGGTCATGTTAATACTTTTAATAGCTATTTTCTTGCTAACAGTTTGATGCAAACAGTCATAAGGCTCTATAAAAAAGTTATTTTGGACAGCAGTTTCCTTATGGGGAAGATCTGCAAAGTATATGATGAGGTTGCTTGTTGTAGAGTTAGTAGACATTTCAATTTCCTTAAACATCAGTACGCACTAGTATTATAACTGTACTCATTCCATAGTCCACATCAAATTATATTAATTTTTAAGATTTAGTATTTAGAAAACGTTGTGGTAACGTAAAATTTCCTATCAAATGGTCTAGCTATGTCAGATTAGGACTGCATATGCTGAAAATAAAGATTCAGCCCTTTGTAAGTTCACATGTTTATTCGCATCTCTGGAAATGCTTAAAATACCTCAAGAAGCGGAACCATTCTCTCCTAAACAACCTTGACAAAGACTGTCTAGAATGTGTCCGCCTCAGCTGAGATCCAAAAGAGAACAGAACGAGTCAAACAGGAAACGGAAGTGACTGCTCATTCAGCTCTGACCTAACTTCCTACATTGGTCAGGAAAGGAGCAAGTAGTGAACCTTCTAGTACAACTGTAGTAGGATTTGTGAAGAGATCGTTACAGAATCAACAAAACAACCCTCACAGTTGGTGGGAAGAAAGGAAGGAGGACAGGCCGACATTCCATTATTCAACATTTGGTATTCATTGTAAAGCTGTTTTGGTGTCTACTTGTTATCCTCTCTTTGCTAATGTTGATTAGATCTTCTAGAGTATATCCAAGAATCCTATTGGCATTTTTATATGACAATGTATTCTAAGTATATAATAAAAATAAGGGAGGTAATTAATCCAAACTCTATGCAAAAGTATTAATGCAGCTTTTTTGTATACAAGAAGCAGAAAACGGATTTTTTTCCAAGTTTATTTAATTAAAATTTTAGATAAGAATGCTATTAACTAAAATTTGTAGAAGCAAAATGTTTAAAAACAAAAAACAGTTCTAAAAATTTAACAAATTTTTTTTTCTATTTAGTAGAATATTTTTTATTGAAAAATATCTTTCTTGATGAATGTTGAATTCAATATAGCAAAATAAAATAAAATTAAATCCACAACTGCTAAAATAAAATTTAAAAAAAAAAACAATACTAAAAAATAGTTTTAGTTTATAGCATTTCAATCTTACAAATAATTTAATTTGAATGAGAAACAATCATGGAATTTCCATACGGTCCCGTAATTTGGTTATTCCTCCATAGGCATAAATAAATGCCTCTGGTTGGGCAATAACTATAAAATTTTATTAAAATCTGGACAGCAATGAAATAACTGAAAATAAGCCAACTGTTCCCACAAAGCGATTTATGTCTTTAGCACATCATAAGGATTGCTTTATCTTGCTGGAACAAACACCTTCACTGCTATGGAAACATGATGAGCATAAAGGATCTCCAACAAGGTGACAATATCTCACACTTATCAACAGATCACACCACAAACAATTAGATAGTCACAGCTTGTTTGTATAAAATCCTGCTGACAGGCAGAATAAATAAATTCATCACAAGTTTTGCACTACAAAAAGCGGGAAATGTAATTTGATAGCTTCCCATGATCTAATAGTTAGGGTTTTAATTTTTTTTAATTTTAGAAAGAATAATTGCCATGGTTTAAGTTTGGTTCGTCATAAACTTTGAGGGTGTTATTTAATGTTGAAATACAAATAGCTATCACAAACGATTCATGGTATACTAGTTGCCATTTCATACATAGTGAGATATTGCATGGTTATACTCCCCTCTTCCAAACCATATCCATATTGAACATGAATCAGATTGATTGAAGCAGTTCAAATCCTAAGTTTAAGAAACAGATTTTAAAGGAAGATTCTCTGCCAAGATTATGGAATCGGATTAAGAGCAGCCAGACGTCGTAAAAATTATAATAAAAAAAAATTAAACATTGTGAAAAATGTAAGAATCAAAAGATATTAATATCTTTGTGTCAATATTAAGTGGTTATAGTATTTTCTAAAAGAGAACCACCATTTAATGCAACAAAGACTGATAACGTTTGTTTTTTTATAGTTTGGACATATTTAATCCTATCACTTTGTTTTTAATTGCACTTAAAAAAAAAGAAAGAGGTTTAATCGTGAGAATCTTAAAAAGATGTCGATTCTCTTTAAAAATCAAAAGGCTATAAATAATATCTAGTATACATAAATTATTTTAAGATTTCTTCAGCCAGGGTCAAAACTTTTTAAATTTCAGGAGTCTGCTGAGTCTAGCGTTTGGGCTACAAACTCCACAGACCTATTCTCTGCACCTTGAAATGAAACATAACCAAATCTTATGGCTAACTAAATTACATAATGATTATTATTTATAAATTGACTAAAGTATTGGTATTAAAAAATTGTTATTAACCTTTAACCAAGTTAACTCTTATAGCAGTTTTTATTGGCCAATATTGTGCATATTTTTTCATTATACAAGATGACTGCTCTTTCTAGGTAGCGATTTCTGAATCTCTCTCGATGAAGATGAATTCGATGTGAGTGGTTTGTATTTCGGACTCTTGTTTGTTGCATCGCTATGTATTTTTTTTCCTGATTGAGAACTTTCTGGTTTTCTGATGAGTCCATGGAAGAAAGATCCGATATTAACATACAAATGTTGGTTGTTCTTCTGTTGAACGAAACGGGTCCGTAATTGTACCAAAGATTTTTATTTTGAAAAAATGATTCGTAGATGAATAAAATCTTGGTCTTTGGAATGTAACAAAATGTTTATTCATATACATACATACACTACTGAGTAGAAATCATTTCATCTTTCTTTAACAGCCCATTAAATAAACAGCAAGATTTCATTTACTCGTGGCCTGTTGATGAAAGCATAATGTTTAGTTGCACCAATTATAGAAAAACAGTCGAGTATCAATCTCGCCTTAAAGCGCTTGCCTGCCTAGTCGCATTGAACTGTGTGATACAGCAAAACTGTCTGTTGATGACTATAAAAACATGTATATATACCTTTAAACGAGACAAAGCAAGGTAGAACAGAAAGAACAATAAGAAAGACAGATGTATAATGGAACGTAATAGGAACACAGCTAGACTAAATATCCGGTCAGGGATGAGTTGATAACCAGAAGTCAAACAAAAAACAAAAAAGGAGAGAAAGAAAGAATAAGAACAGTAAAGAATTAAGTTATGTAAAATCAATGTAGTTTTTTTCTTAAATTTTGTATTGCTTTGATATCGAACCTATCAATTCTATTTATCTTCCTCCCACAATGTTAGATGTGACACAAGGTTGGGAAAGTGGGAAAAAATCAGCGCTCGAGACTTTGAGCACTCTGGCCGTTTAAAAATTGCCTGGAAAGCCTCGTCGCCATTCCTCGGTAGGGGCACCTCAGCCGATTAACAATAAACTAACCCCCTCTCAAAGGGTGAGAAGGCAAAGCCTGGGAGGGTGCACCTCCTAGAACTGCACAGGACGGACAACTGATAGACCGGCGTAAATCCAGACCCAAAGGCCTGGACCATACCGGTTTATTAGGTGGGGTAAAAAACCCTGGCTGAATTGCATATAGTATCGTTTTAAAAGATGTGGTATCAAAAAATATCAAAGTGTTGATACTTTTGATAAATCTAGTCCAGTTATGGAAGTTAATATTCTACCGAAGAAACAGATTTATAAATGTTCGTCTGCATTGAACAAATTCTATGACTTATCTTCATCTGTATATTTATGAATTCGGCCCATTTGTCACACTAGCAGTGAGATTAAAATGACAAATTCATATTCACAATAGGAGAACAGCTTAATATCATCATCATACGATTTATTTTAACAGGCCTTTGATTAGTCCTCTATAAGAGGGTGCGACCTGTCTGTCAGTCTTGATCAAAGTCTTCTTCTCCAGGCTCAGTGGTCGCGAGGATCAAAATTTGCACAGCTCATCCCACGAGCATGTTGGTTTTTCAGACTGCTGCCTTGATGTGATGGACATCTCTGACCCAAGAGATCCAGTTGGAGCTTTGCTCGACATGACCAAGCCATCTCATCCTGCTCAGCTTAAGGACATCAGATATTTCTTTTATATCAAGCTTAGAGAGAAGAGTCTCGAGGAGAGTGTCGTCTTCTAACTTGGCATGGCAGATCCATCTAATCATAGCACTTTCGTTGCGCTGCAGCCTAGGTGCTGATCGTTTTTATGCGATCGACGTGAAGGTAAACTAATATATTTTATTTTACAAAAGGACATCTCAATAATTAACTATTCATTTTTATTGCTTTCTTATTCAATGATTGTTTTCATTTTAATATAACATGCTTTTATTTATGAATATTTCTTATATCATGAATAAATGCTCAAAGTTTTTAGACGAACAGTCTTTCCGGTCAATTCACTTCTGGGGATTGCAACTCTTGGTTACTCCAATTTTACCCGGCAAACCAGTTCACAGCTCCTGATAGTAGAATAATAAATCCCTGATAATATTGATAGGCAGTCCATTTCTAAGGAAACACTAGAAATCTTCAAGTTTAATAGATGTATAGATTTACATCTGAAGGCAAGAGATTCTTAATCAAGAATTAATTAGTTGCTATCCAATTATTCACAAAATGCCTCAAGCCATTTATGATTATGAGTCTAAAGATAATGACAGTGTGACGAATTCATGAGATTGACGATTGCAGTGCTAATAAGCATTGGTAGAAGTGAAAGCTTGGAGAAAAGTAAATATAAAAATTCTTCATAATTAATTTTTGTGAGAGAAGTTATTTTTTGCAATGTTAACATTTTGGGCACTGTATTCTTCAGCCTTCTTCAAGTGACTTTTGTTGTAGTCTGTAATCTACCAGGAAGAGAGGTGGCGGTGGTGAAGTGATACCAATACAGAGAGACAACTTGGCATGCCATGTTAGAGTAGCAATACACATCGACCAGAAAACTGTTTGGATAATTACAGATTTGAGGGTAGTTCTATTAAAATAGTCATATCTTAAAAACTAAAGCACTTTAAGTGCTCAAAATACCATCATTTTGTCAGGAAATGAATATCCTTTCAGGTGCATTCATGAATAATAATATACATTATATATTTTCAAGAGTTTTGAGCAAATAAAAGCAAAAAAATGTTAATGCTATTTTCAGCAATTTACGTCACTTTTTTCTTTGACCCCCCCTTCGTTTAAAAGTCTCGTACCATTGCTGTGTGTGGAATTTCGTCCTGAGATTTGGAAACTAGTCAGGAGAAACATCACTTTTAATGTTTGTTAGTGTACGAAGTAATTCGGCTCCTTAATTTTGTTGAAATTTTAAAAATATGACTTCAACTCGACGTCGGTTGAACATTTTTGAAAAATGCATTTCCGTCGCCCAATTAGTAAGTAAATCAATCATTTTTTATGCATTAAAATTATAATTGTATATATGTTTTCTCTTTTGGTAGTAATAATATTCCATTACCCTATCCGGAAAAAAAAAGCGTTTTCGATTTATAGTTTGAAAAACTGATTGTAGTAGCAGCAATTACTGCTATAAACACGAGGCGATTTTTGTTTATTTTCATTCTAGAACGAATTTTAAACATTTTAAAATATGAATATAGAAAATGTTGTTACATTTTTCGTACCCAACTAGTAAATAAATTAATCTTTCATCTTTTTTTATGCATTAAAATTATAATTGTACGTTGTTTTGTCTTTCGGTAATAGTAATTTTAAATTATCTTATCCTAAAAAATATTGTCCTTTTTTGAGCGAAAGTCAACAATGGCTGCTAGTATTGCTGATATAACAATCAATCAGCAGCAGCTAAGTCTTGTAAAGCTTTGTAAAATTCGTTTATAAACTTCTTTAAAAGTAAGATAAAAATATTTTTTGTGCTTAAAAAAGTTAATCCTATTTGGTTCTTTTATAAAAAATACTTTAAAAAATACTGGTTTTCACTCAACTTTCGAACCTCTAGTAGTAACGACTTTCTAGTCGCCAATTTAAAAAAAAATTAAGATTCTACTTTTTTAGGCGATTACGTCTTAAAGTCTTGGCGAAAAAAAGAAAAAACAAAACAAAAAATAGTTTAGAATTTAGAGTGGGAGATCAGTTTCGCATATAAATTTAATGTAAAATGATCTCCGATTTCCCGGCCAGTCTTGCCTTTTAGTGAAATTTATAAAATAAATAATTACTCTACCATTAACTCTAGGTACGACTAACAAGCCCAGCTCCTAAAAATGCCTTCTTGAACGTATCGTACCATTAACCTTAAATATGAGTGGCAAGCCACCCCTAAAAAACTCCCTTAACCCTAACACTAAGTCCGAATGGCAACCTCCATCCAAAACAAAACCCCTTCCTTAACCTTATCACTAACCCTAAGTCCGAGTAGGAAGCCCTAATCCTACAAAAAAGCCCATTAGAACCAAACATAATCGTCTAAAAAAAAAATTTTTTTAAAAGCAGACCCCCATAAAAAAAAAACGCACAGGATTTATTTGCCATAGAAAAAAATTGATTAATGCCCTAAAACGCTAGAATGGCCCGGAAATGGTGAATTTTTCTACATTAAATATATGTGAAACTAATCCCCCACT
>OY744530.1:72896677-72911677 GCA_963556195.1 Sepiola atlantica
TTAGAATCGGAACAGACCTTATTCACACAAAGGGGTTGATATCCCTTCAGATAAAGCTTTATAACAATAACAAATTAGGCTTAAGACTTTACTTATTGTAGCGTCGCAAGACTGCTGATCATCAGAAGTGTATTAATAAAATCCTTACAATAAAAAAGAAAAAAAAAAGAGGCTGACTTTGTATTCAGATGTATAAAAAAACAAGGATTTATTAATACACTTCTGACGACCGGATGTCCTGTGAAACTGCAGTTGTTAACATGTGAATTCTGTATGTTAAGTGGGCTTTATAGTTGTATTGCATGTAGGCGACAGGCTTACCATGGGAGAAATATTTACCTAAAAGCGAGCCCACACAAAAAATGGGTAAGCGTCTTTGAAATAGTAATGTCTTCTTAGATATGAGGTTCCATGCTGCATGTGTAAGCCACTCGAGTTCTGAAAAAATTCATGCTCTTTCAGATAAGAGACGTCCTGGGCAGTAAGTTCATTTTTATGTCCATAGATAAACTGGCCAATGATTTTCAAGTAGGTGACTGGGTGGTCTACTCTAGATGTAGCAATACCCACCGATCATAAAACGGTTTGGATAATCACAAATGTCAAGGTAGTTCTACTAAAATAGTCATCTTTTAAAAACCAAAGCACTTTATGTCCTCAAAATAGCACCATTTTGTTCAGAAATGAATATCTTTTTACATGCATTAATAAATAATAATTTACATGATATATTTGAAGAGTTTTCAGCAAATAAAGTCATAAAAATGTTAACGCCATTTTAAGCCATTAATGTCACTTTTTTTAAACCCTCCTGTTCTTTTAAAAATGTATTACTTCTCTATGGGGAATTTCGTCATGAAATTTGGAAATTAATCAAGAAAAATATCAATTTCGATTATTGTCGGGGTACAAAATTAAGTGATCCATTATTTTTTTTGTAATCCTAAAAATAAAACTTTAACACAAGTATCGAACATTTAAAAAAAAAAAAAAAATTCTGTACACAACTAGTAAATAAGTCAATTTTTTTACTTTTTTCATGCATTAAAATTATAATTGTATGTGTTGTCTTTCGGTTGTAGTAATTTTGAATTAGCCTATCGGAAAAAATATTACTCCCTTTTCAGCGAAAGTCAACCATTTAACTATTATGACTGATATAGCAATTAGCAGCAGCCTGTTACAAATAGTTATTTTTGTAAACTTCGTTTACAGACTTCTTTCTCAAAAAAAATAAAGAAAAGAAAGACAAAAATATTATTTTTTGTGCTCAAAAGTTAATGTGTTTGTGGTTCTTTTCAAGAAATACTCGTTTTCAAATAAACTTTAATTCTAGTCATAATGACTTTTTAGTTGCCAATTTTGATGAAATAAATAAGATTCTACTTTTTAAGTCTTGGCGAAAAAAAGACAAAAGACAACAAAAAATAAGTTAGAATTTAGAGTGGGGGATCAGTTTCGCATATAAATTTAACGTAAAATGATCTCCCATTTCCCGGGCCTTCTTGCCTTTTAATGCAATTTTAAAAATATTTTTCAGCTAAAAACTTGATATAAATCTACCACTATGTTCGAGTGACAAGCCCACCTCCTAAAAATGCCTTCTCTTGAACGTGTCGTACCATTAACCTTAAATCTGAGTGACAAGCCACTTCCCTAAAAAAAAAACTCCTTTAACCCTAAGTCCGAATGGCAACCTCTATCCAAAACAAACACCCTTCTTTAACCTTATAACTAACTAACCCCCATCCTACAAAACTCCCATTAAAACCACACATAATCGTCTAAAAAAAAGAGAAAAGAAAAAAGAAACTACCCCCGACCAAAAAAGAAAAACGCACAGGATTTTTCTCCCATAGAAAAAAATTGATTAATGTCCTGAAACGCTAGAATAGCCAGGAAATAGTGAATTATTTTACATTAAATTTATGTAAAACTAATCCCCACTCTAAATTCTAAAGTAATTTTTTTTTTTTCTTTCTAAGTTTTCAGGGTATTCACAAGTAATTGTGTCAAAACTTAGGAGTTTGTAAATAAACAAATAGAAAGAAACTACAACTTTCTATACTTGGATGTATAGAGCACATGCAAGATGCCCAACCATTTTTATATTTTAACTCGGCTTGGGACTAACTTTGGAAATTGTTCGTCTGGAAATATTGTCTGCAAGAGTTCACTTCCAGGTGGACTGCCCTATAAGAATAAAAGGAATCAACTACTATATTTACTTATTGCTGAAGGGAAAAATGGGGGGGGGTGTAATAAAGATATAGTGTGAGATGAAAGGGGGGTAGTGAAAAGTGGAAGGAGCTCATTATAGTGGATCATTTATCTTACTAACAAGCTATCTGAAACACATACACAAAAAATAACTCGGAGGGGGGGGGGGTCCTCTATAAAATGCAGTTGATTTTATCATTAGAATTAAGTGTTCTAAAACGATCCAAATTCAATGAAATGTAAGAACTTTAGATGATAGTTTTATTTCATAGTCATAGCACCCCCACCCTCTAAAAAAATATTTATTTTTAGCCCTTAAATTTCGAATAAAATTATTTGTATTTTTCAATAAAAAATATTCTATTTAAAAATAAAATTTGTTAAATTTGTAGAGCTTTTTTATTGTTTCGTTTTCTACAAATTCTGGTTAATAACTTCCTTAGTTAAAACTTAAATTAATTTGGAAAAAAAAAACAGTTGTCTGCTTTTTGCTTACATATGCAAAGAAAGTTTTATTATTAACTTAACCCACCCACCCCAAAAAAAAAACGCAATGGCACCAACATCAGTTGGTAGCAATGAAGTTTTTATTTATATATTTTTCAAAAACTTGTATTCGCCCCAAACAAGGCATATTGCCAATGAAGCGTAAGGCGCTACTGTGATAGGAGTCAGATTTTGGGGAAAGCAGCAAGATGTTTGTTCACATTACATGTAAGTTTCTGTATATTTGTACAGTAGCCATGATATCGCCTGCATGGCATCTGCTCAGGCTGAATTGCTGGCCCAGCAGTTTGCCTTGAACTCCACTTTAGACTCAACTAATCACTCTCTCCCAAAATTTCCACACTATAATCTGGTCATCACCCCTTCCGAAATCCAGGATATCATAAAAACTTTGACACTTCCAAAGCATGTGGACCTGATCTTATCCTTGCTATAGTCTTGAAGAAATGCTCTGCTGAGTTGGCCCCTTTCCTCTCTAAACTCTATGACAAATGCCTTGCCGAATCTTGCTTACTTGGTAGTTGGAAAATTGTCTCTGTGGTACGAGTGTTCAAGGATTCTGGCGAAAGAACTGACCCGCAAAATTATCGCCCTATCAGTCTCCTCCTGCTCTTCGCTAAAGTCTTTGAATCATTAATCAATTTAGCGATAGTCCACCACCTTGTTAAAGCTAAACTTCTTTGTGAACAACTGTATGGATTTAAACAAACCCCTTTACTGTGGATATCTTAACCGTCATCTTGAAATGCATTGACCATACACTGAATAAAGTTAGTGACGCTAAAGCGGTAGCACTTGGTATATCCAAGGCTTTTTACAGGGTTTGGGATGAAGGTCGTCTCATGAAAATTAATTTGTACAGCATTATTGGACAAATATTTAATATAATTAAATCATTTTTATCCGAAAGAAAGACCCAGGTTGTCCTTGGTGGTCATACATCTAAACATGATATCAAGGCGGGTGTGCCCTGGGAGGCAAACCTTGGACCGTTATTATTCCTAATCTTTATAAATGACCTCCCTGATGACATTGGGTCCGAGATGGGTATATTTGCTGACGACACCATGCTCTATTCCAGACATGTGGCAAAAATGAACATATGCATATAAAAGGCAATGGCTGAATCCTTAGAAAATGACCTTCAGTCTGTAGTGGAATGGGGACAAATGGTTGGTAACATTTAATGGTATTAAAACAAAGCTTCTTTCCAGCTTCTTTAACAGCTATAAGAAACCTTTTCAACCACAGATTGCCATGGCTTATAGAACCCTACCTGAGAACTCATCATTCAAACTACTAGGCATAATATTCAGATAACATGAACTGGAACAAATACATAGAAGACATTGCCAAGGAAGGTAGGCTTTCTTTACTTAGCTAGAAAACTTCTCACACCTGCCAGTATTCTATATCTCTACAAAGCCACCATTTGTCCATGCATGGTGTATTGTTGTTATATCTGAGCAGGTGCACCAACCACTAGCCTTTCCCTCTTGGACAGAGTCCAAAAATGAGTCTAATCTACTAGGCCCCACACTATCTAACAAGCTGCAGTCTCTGTCCAATCGCCGCAATATTGCATCGCTGCGCTTATTTTACCAGTACGTTAATGGAACATGATCCGACGAGTGTGCTGTATTGATGCCCCCTCTATGTAATTACCCCGATCAATCCGTCAATCAGCAAGATCCTACCACTTCAATGTAGAGGTCCCTAGATGCCGGCTGTCTTTCTACTCAAATAGCTTCTTTCATCGAACTGCTAACCTTTGGAATTCCCTTCCTGCTTCCCTTACTGAAGTTTAAATGTAATGTGAACAAGCATCTCGCTGCATAACTCCACACTTAGGATGCCCCTAATTTACAGTCACCTCTTACGTTTCCATGGCGTTGTGTCTTGTTTCGATGAACTAAAGTAATTATATATACTAGCAAATATACGCTCCCTCCGGTCGCATATTTTTGCTAGTATGTAATTTGGGTAGAGCTTTTTATCACTACAATTAATTTAAATAATATATTGCACATGATAAATAACATCATTAATAAAAAGAAAAATTAAGTTTGCATTATTTTGGTTTGTAGCTACCGTAAACAGTTTTTGCATAAAAAATAAATGTAAAGAAAATAAAAATTAAAAAAATGCTAATAGTATTCATCAAATTTAAAATAAAAATTGAATGTAGTATTTATTATAGTGTAGTAGTAACGAATGAAAGTTAATAAAAAAAAAAAGAAAAGAAATAATTGTCACCTTATATGTAAAAATAATCCTGTGCCTCAGTTGGTAAAGTCAATCTTTTTACTGTATTGTTTCACAGTGTGTGTATAGTCATCTTGGTCTTGGGAAAATGCTAATTAATGTAAGGTAATCTTTATGACTGATTGAACAACAAAGAAATATGGCTAATTTTTAGTCATTTAATGTCCTGTTTTTTTTTATATTAAAAGCTTCTAAGCTCTGAACATTGACTTCCACATACAGATACAAAGTGTCAATGTTGGCTTCTGCATTAAGATAGTGTGTCAATGTAAAATTTCCGTGTAGACGATGTTGTCCACAAAAGTTCCATCTTTTTCATCATAGTTCCCATTGATGACCAAGATCTTTAAATTCTCTCTTCTACCCACTCGGCTCAATGCAACATACAGTTGACCATGAGAGAAACAATTATTTGCTAAGTAGAGACCCATGCGTTGTAATGTTTGACCGTGTGATTTATTAGCCGTCATTCCAAAGGCCAACTTAATTGGAAACTGCTTTCTCTTCATCTCAAAGGGAAATTCATGCTCTTGTGATATGTGAGGAATTCTTGAAATAAGCAGAACATTGCTAGCATAGCTCCCAGTAGCCACTACCGCTTCAATTATGTGGTTATGCAGCCGTTACACAATGTATCGTGTACCATTTGTGTGATCATTGTATGGATCCAGATTCCTCAAGAGCATGATTTTGCAGCCAACTTTCAGTTTTAAGATGTGAGGAGGGAATCCTGATGGATAAAGTTGGTTAATAAATTCAATGGGATAATTTTGCATCTCATTATCTACACTGTCATGGCTCTTGTAGACACGTTTATCACCAGGAAACTTTCCTATCATGTACACATTTACTTGTTCAGCTGCTCTGTTGGTTGGTGATAATTGAACGGTTTGCCAACCAGCAAGCATCCATTGAGTTCTCTTTTAAATGTTCAAAAACAAAATCACAGAGATCAGGCAGTTTCTTTGAATTTAGAAGGAGATTATGTGGCAACTGTATCTTATGATACCCAAGGTCAGGTTCTGTAGGAAATTCACCATTTCCTATCTTTTGCAAAAGGTCTTGAAAGTCAGTATCATTGCCAGCAGAGGTAACTCGAACATTGGTGATCAGATCTAAAGTTATCAACTGTTACCAAAAGTATGACTTCTTCAGCATTGCTTCAATAATCTGAGGCCTTGATCCATGCAAAACAACTGGTAAAATTTGTTTCCAGTCACCTAAGAATAACACTGTAAGGCATCCAAATGGTTTTTTGCTTGTGTGTACATCCTGCAGACTCCGATCAATACACTCAAAGATTCGTCGATCACCCATTGTCACTTCATCAATAATAAGATCAGCTTTTTGCATCAGTTGTCCTATGGCATCTCTTTTACTGAAACTGCAAGTTGATTCATCTTTTATTGTCAAAGGGACTTTGCATCTGGAATGAAGGGTTCGTCCATTATGCAAAAGTGTTGCTGCAATACCAGACAAAGCAGTAGCCAAAGCAATCTTCTTTTGTGATCGAAGGTAGTCCAGGATGACATTCATGGTATAGGTGTTCCCAGTGCCTCCGCTAGCATTTAAACAGCAAAGTTTCTCATGTCCTTCACAGGCTGACTTGGTTACTTCTTAGAAGACTTTGTTTTGTTCAGAGTTCAGAGTTGGCAGCATTTGTTCTACAGATATTTGCAGCTGTTGAAAATCAAAATCAGTTTCTTCCCTTATCATTTGGGCAATTTCTGTCACTGCTAGAATTGTAGGATCCAGTACGGGAAGTCCAAAATTGAGATGAAGATCAAGTCCATCATGCTGAAGTCTCTCCTGAATCTTGAACAGAACTGTGTGCATGGATCTTTCAGACATGACTGCTTCCTGATTCCGCCGCATGATATCTTCAGCTAGTTTCATTTCCCACCGATCCCAGAAGGCAAGCGTATCGGTTGGCATACAGTACAATAGAATGGTACAGAATAATTCTCGAGACATCTGTTGTAAAACAGCATTTTCATCAAAGAGGTGAAAATCATAGCACCTGCCATGTCTAAATGTTCGTTGTTGAATAGAGATTCTTCTGATTTTGATTCTAGAATTCCGCGATTCAGTACTTCGGCGAGTTCGCTGGTGTACTGAATTGTTTTGCTGCCTTTGTAACCTCTTTGTCTGTGATTCTGCAGCTCGGGCGTTTTGATGCTGCAAAGTATCACAATTAAGCCTATATGACCATGCAGTCTCAGTCTCATTGCTGCGGGAGTGATGATGTTGGAGGGCATCCTGAAAGAGTCTTTGTGATCGCTCTGCTCTAGATTCATGTTCCTTTCGTTCCTGCTGCTGATTATTCCTAGCAGTTCTTCGTTCGTTGTCACTGTTATATTTCCTTGGTATCGGCATCGTTTAAATCATACCAAATATCCGTTTAGGGATATATATATATATATAATTTTAATCCAAGGCCGGTTTTAATTTGTTAAAAAAAAAAATTAAAAAAGGAACAAAGTATCAGCGAGCGGTCTTCCTCGCAACTATCCCACCAACCAAACAATAGTCGTACGACGGTGTTTATTTACTACTTTGTTGTTTAGTTTCCTTTTAGTTCAGGTAAAACAAAAGGAAGAGCATAGATTTTCTGTCTCAGAACCAAAAATGAAATTAAGCAGTGTATGTTTAGGGATTATATTTGAAAGGATACACACAATTAACGCCAAGAAAATATTGAGATGGACTTGACAGAGAACACCTTTCCAGAAGAAAGTAAAAATTTTAAAAATGGAAACATACAGTGTTTCTCGGGAAAAAGTCTATACCAAAAATAAGTCTTTTCCTGTTTCTTTCTTTTAACACACTCCAGGGTAAGTTACTGGTATTCACAGTTGAGAAAAAATAATGTAATTCTTAACGATTGAAAAACTTCTTGCTACTGCCGTTATTATTTTCAGAATGGCCTTTCCAAAGTTATCGTCTACTCGCATTTCTTTCCACCCAATTGTTTTGCTCCAAATTTATGTAAGAATTTACGAAAAAATAAATAATAGTTTTAGTTTTTCAAAGAGAAAAAAGAAAAGTCTATCAAAAATAAAAGTAATAATAAAAAATACAGCGAATACGATTCTAGAAACAGTTATTTACTTGCCAAGTGAAAGGTGTCCCCACCCCCAAAGCATTGTCTGCTCGCATATATTTACACCCAATAGTTTTGCACAAATTCACGTCAGAATATAATAAGTAATATTTTATGTCTTTCAAAGCGAGTGTACATAAATTAAAATCAACAATTAAAAAAACAAAATACTGACCCTAACCGTAACGACGGGGTCAAAGTTAGCGTGGGTCCTAAAGTGGAAAACTAAATTCGTTATAATGTGTGTGTGTTTTTTAATGAATCATTTATTATTTTAATTAAACAATTTGATACAGTGAATGGCTAATAAGATTAAGAAAATAAACTTAGAACGGTTTTATAAAGAACAAGCCGCGCATGCGTGGTCCCCCTCTGTATGTGACTCGATGTGGCGAGTGTAAAATGCAATAAATTTGGGCAATTTGGGGCATTTTTGACCCCCCTTTGACCCCTGGGGGCGAGAACCAGAATTTTTCTGAGGTCAAGGATGCTTATTTTATATCCAGAACAATTGCCTCTACATTTTGACCAAGTTTCAGAAAAATTGAATGTATGGATCAAACGTTATGGGAGAAAAGGGTCATTTTTTGCCATTTTAGGGGGCTTTTGACCCCCTGGGGGCGCGAACCAGATTTTTTCCAAGGTCAGCGATACTTATTTTCTATTAGAAACAATTGCCTCCACATTTTGGCCAAGTTTCAGAGAAATTGAATGGATGGATGAAAAGTTATGGGACAAAAAAATGTCATTTTTTACCATTTCGGGGCCTTTTGACCCCCTGGGGGGCTAACGAGATTTTTTTTCAAAAATCGGAGAATGTCACTTTCTAACCTGACCAAAGTTACAACTTCATGAAATATTTCAGAGAAATTCAATGGATGGTTGCAGAGAAAAATCCGGACGGACGGATGGAGACACAGACGGACAGAAATGCCTCAAAACATAGGTCTCCCGATTTTATAAATCGGGGGACCAAAAATAAGCACGGTGAATGGCAGCGTTGTAACGCGCCGTGATAACGCTGGCTGTTTAATCAGTTGCGCCATATTTAATTACCGGAGGGAGGAAAACACTGATTAAAGAGCCAGCGTTGTTAACTACGTAACGCATTACATGTATGTATCTATAAATAGAAATCGATTAAGGAGTTTATTTATCTGTCGGTCTAAATTATAATTTATAAGTAAGATTATTAGCTTGCAAAATAGCGTAAATACATGTAGAAAGTGGAAGAAGACAATCCTGAGTGTATATTTGTGAATAGTAATTTATTAGAAGTTGATAAGCAATTGATTACGTAAATTGAGAAATGCGCATTGTGTTTCCGGCGTTTTTTTTTATAGTATATAATGAAGCTGGCGGACTTAGCAAATAGTCATACTACTTTGATGGAGTTTTGGCTTCAGACAGAGAGACAGACAGATACATAAATTCCATTATTAATATATATATAAATATATATATATATTTTTTTTTACCATTTATTTGAACAGTGCATGAGTAGTACTTAGTAGCAGAAAAATATACATATGGCAAATGCGCTACACAAAAACGTACATTTTATTTTCGAAGGAAATCAGTTTAACTGATTCTACAATCGTTTTTTATAGTTAAGACATGCCGACTCCTTCCAACAAATCATAGTATTTAATGTTATTATCTTTCTATTTGTATCTTTCAACCAATGAATTTTTCCGCTCTTTATCTGAAAAAGATTTTGGCACTATTCACTTCTAAGTGGGTCAAAAAAACAAATGGCGACCTTACCATGACCTAGAAGAAAGACTCGTTTCTGTCATCACATAATTCTTCTATCAGAATTTAAATTTTTGTATTTACCTTACACTCATGAGATTTAAATTACTAGCACTAGAAAGGCTTGATTTTTTTCTTTTATTTTCTGTCTACATTTCTTTATTAGAATCATGGAAACTAATGACCAACCAATGAACCAGAACACTGAGCAGTTCATCTGTGCTGACGATCTTTGCATAACATCCCAAGAGAGTACGTTTGAGTCAGTAGAAACAAACCTCAACTCAGCCTTAGATGAGCTACTCCTCTATTATGAGAGTAATCACCTGCATGTAAACCCTGCAAAATCTCAAGTCTGCTCGTTTCATCTCAGAAACAGAGAGATCAACCGACCCCTAAACATCATGTGGTCTGAAATACAACTTGAGAATCACACCAATCCTGTCTACCTTGGCATAACCCTAAAACACACCCTCTGATTTAAGCATCATTAAAAAAATACAAAAATAAAAGTCAGCTCCCAGAACAATATCCTATGGAAACTGATCAATTCCAAGTGGGGAGTCACAGCATACACACTAATATGTACTACCTTGGTCCTGTGATATTTCTCTGCAGAGTATGCTTGTCCTGTTTGGGACAGATCAACATATGCCAAAAAATTAGACACCTGCTGCTTGATCACTGGCTGCCTGAAGCCAACCAACCTGAACAACCTGCATCTCCTCACTGGCATTGCCCCTGCAGATGTGAGACGGGAAGTTGCTAGCAGAGTTGAGATCACAAAGGCTACCAGTGATGACAGCCATCTCTTTCATGGACTTGAACAAATGGTTCAACGACTGAAGTCAAGGAGAAGCTTCCTCAGCCATATGAAACCCCTAATATCTCGGGTAGAGACTAGACTACAACTGTGGACTAGACTGCTAGAGAATGGCCCTCGTCCTACTGACATGTGAATTCCACCTTCCGAGACTCTCCCTCTCTCCAGGTTCAGAAGCACCCTGGGTCCAGTAACTGGAATGGAGTGATCAAAAGTTGCTATGACTAGATGGAGCTACAAAATATATAAGAGACTTAAAGCCAATTCAAGGTGAACATTTTTTTTTAAATCAGTGGTTACACTAACATTGAAATTAAATATATGAAATAAGATACCAAAACTAAAAATAGAAGAGCAATATCATTTGGTTCAACTCACCATATAACCAAATGCTGAAAACTAAACTAGGTAAGAAATTTCTAAATCTTATCAATACACATATTTGCATAACTGGTCTATTTGGAAAATATCCAACAAAATGATTAAAAGTGATGTGGAAAAAGCTAAAATCTGTATGAATAATTCATCTTACATGTTTCAACAAAGAAAACAGAATACTAAATAAAACGAAAATATTTACATTTTCACATTTTTGTTATCATCTAATCACTCAAACAAAGCCATTTCCTTTAGTAAAATATTTTAGTAGGATAGACTGCCCCCACCCTCCTCCCCCCCACACACCATAGGATGTATGAAGATGACATTCATTTGTCTTACATAGTTTGAGATGTTCAAGAGTGTGAGGAAAGTTCTCTTCATGATCGAAAATTGGTTAAAAGTCTGTATGGGATATTAAAGTGGGTTGAATTTTACACATCACTTGGTCCACCATTTTGACAAAGAGACCTTTGTATCTCGAGGCATGAGAATCGATAGCGACATTTTAAGCCACTTTGCTGCAATGTTGTTCAGCATTCACTGCCATAGAGAATCGTCAATAGTTGGAGATCAGGTTTTATGCCTGAACACACTTCTTAACCACAACCATTTTAATTAAGGATTAGAACCTTTAGCCTTTGCTCATTCACAAGCTAACCATAAAGCATGAGCGAGTCAGAGATGTTGCCTAATGTAGTGTGTGTGTGTGTGTGTGCAGATGCACATAATATATATACTTAACTAGTTCCCACTAAATTTATTTCATGAGGAGGGTGGCTAAACACCCAAGAAAATAAAAAATAACATCAGTCAAAATGTGTATAAACACTCCGGTAGGGTCAATGTCCATTTAGCTTCGATTTGTTTTTGTTTTTTTAACATAGTTCACCCCAAACAGGGCAGGCCGCCACTGTAGACGTAAGGGGTTACTGAGAAAAAAAGTGAAAGTTTTTTTTGGGAGGGGGGGGGGGCAAACTAAATTGGGAGCTGCGCAGCAAGATGTCTTTTTACGTTAGTTTTAAATTTCTGCATGTCAGTACCGTCAGGAAAACAGGGAGCCGGGAGGGAGTTCCAGAGTCCAGCAGCACAAGGAAAGAAGCTTTTGGAGTATAAAGATTTTAGCTAAGATCGGGAGTAGGCTGATTGGGCAGTAGCTTAGAGGATCAGTTCTATCTCCCGAATTCTTGAAGACTGGTACCACAGAGGCAATTTTCCAACTATCAGGGAAACCAGATTCAGCAAGGCATTTGTTGTATAGTTTGGAGAGGACAGAGGCTAACTCAGTAGAGCATTTCTTTATTACTATTACTGGTATAAGATCAGGCCCACAGGCTTTGAAGGTGTCAAGGTTTTTTATGATGTCTCTGACTTGAGATGGGGTGATGACCAGGCTCTCAAGTGTGGCTTCAGTCCGCAATGGGAATTTAGGGAGGGGGTGGTTTGCTGAGTCCAAAATGCCGTTTAAGGCGAAACGCTGGGCAAGAAGTTCAGCCTTATCAGTAGCCATGCAAATAGCATTGTTGTGATTTGATAGCTCAGGAGGTATAATGTGAAGACATAGAAATACTAGGGGCATAAGAATAAAACTGATCTAACTTCAATACTAAGATAGACATTGCAAATCTGCTAGTCTCGAGATCAATTAGTTCTGTAGGTTTGACTCACCGTGATAAAGTGCATATAACTATATTAGCATGATGTTCACTGATATTGACAGCCATCATTATATGTATCCATTAATACGTCCTGTACAGGAAATCTCACTTGATAATCACAAGAGCATGAAACAGCTGTTGCGATATACACACACACACATTTATTAAGTCAAAAGCCTCACCATCACCATGTCAGTGTGGTGTCAACGTGGTAGTGTCTCAGCTATGCCATCGGGAACTTTGGTTACTTGGATGGCCACCAAAGGCGGATTGGTTTAGCACCCAGCGATATTAGGGCCGCAACTCAGCTAAAGGGTTTCTGATGAAAATCAAGGGAGTGACTGTTTTGAGAACTGGCGACCTCGGTTCTTTCTATCCCTGTGTCTGGAGAATTTACAGAAAACAGGACGTTTACTAGGGTAGGATTTTGGACCTTTCTGATCTAAATCATTAAGAAACTTTCCAGTGAATGGTAAAAGCGTGTACACTAATATATTAAGTATTAAAATTGATCGGAAATGCAAATTTTATTTTTTTTAACAATATTGATCAATATTTGCCTTCGATGACTGACGAAACAGATTTTATGTAATATTCTACAAATCTAAGAAACCCAACTAGTGTGTGTAACAATTTCTACTTGATGCATATTTCATTAAAGAAGTTCTTATCCTTTGGTTATACATGCATATATATATATATATATATATATATATATATATATATTTCTATGGATATAAATACATTGACAGCCATGCAACAGCAGCTTTTTGCTTGCATTATCAATCCACATGCAAAGAGAGGAACCAGCAAATCTTGGCAACATTTCAGAGAAAAGAGAAAGGCATCCGTGAGGCACAGATGTGGGTCTCTGGAACGTCCGGAAATCTTTTGTTTTTGTATTTGATTAAACAGAAAAAAGCAGTTAGCCTTTTGTTTTCTCTGACAGAGCCAATTTATTTGTTTTCCTTTCTCATTCGAAGCAAAACTACATGCATGCATACACAAACCAACACTGAATATATAAATTTGTATGATGATATATATATATATATATATATATATACACACACATATATGTAGCAAAAAGAAAAAAAACAAAAAAAAACAACCTCTCAACCGGAACAGAACAGAGTTAAGACAGCAGATCACTGACAAAGGGGATTGATATGCTATCAGACAACAAATCTTGCACACAAAAAAAGCTCAATATGTTTTCAGATAGAGCTTGATGACAAATTATATATATATATATATATATATATATATATATATATATAGGTCATGTAATTAAACTCGAGTGTAGAGCTCAATAGCTCGTTTGACTCATTGGGCTAGTCGTCTCCATAAATTCCCTGTTTTGATACCTCATTGTAATACAGCTTCCTATTCCAGTAGCTTCTTTCCAAGAACCGCAGTCTTGTGTAACTCTCTTACTGCTGACTATTTTCCTCCTATCTATAATCTTGGTCTTTAAAAGACTACGGTCAATAGGTATCTCCTGTGTTTATGACATTCATATTTGTTCTTGTTAGCTCCTTACATCAAATGGCTAAATGCTTGGTCTGGAGCGATTTCCATAAAAAAAGTAAAAAAAAATTTTTTTTTAAATAGTACTATTATTTTTTTTTATCCTCGTGCAGTTATAAAATGAGGTATTCTCTGACAAAAAATTATCATAAAAAGCAAATACTGGTTTTTATACAAATAAAAATAATATATAATAATATATAATATATATATTATCAAATAATATATAATATATATATTATCTAATAATATATAATAATATATATTAAATAATATATAATATATATATTATCTAATATATAATATATATATTATATAATATATAATATATTATCTAATATATAATATATATAATATAATATATATAATATAATATATATTATCTAATATATTATATATATATTATATAATATATGATATATTATCTAATATATAATATATATAATATAATATATATTATCTAATATAATATAATATATATTATCTAATATAATATAATATATATTATCTAATATATAATATATATAATATAATATATATTATATAATATATTATATAATATATATTATCTAATATAATATATATTATCTAATATATAATATATATAATATAATATATATATAATATAATATATTATATAATATATATTATCTAATATATAATATATATAATATAATATATATATTATATAATATATTATATAATATATATATTATATAATATATATATATTATTATATATATTATTATAGATATATTATA
>OY744530.1:72919177-72959177 GCA_963556195.1 Sepiola atlantica
TTTTTTTTACTCGCGACCATCGCACGAGTATATTTCAAAAGGATTCTTTATTTTTGATTAATTCAACAGAAGCGTTGTTTTCCTTCTTTCGCCAGGTAAAAAAATATTTAACGACATTTTGGGCACGTCTACTTCACTTATGTGTCACTATTTTGTTCATACAAGTGGAATTCTTGTTTTATACTTCACCAACAAGATCTTGATAAGCAACTCACTGGTAATGTATGAAATTTGTACATGCTTATGTGGAAACGACATCAGCCCTAGTTAGATGGGAACGGTGGAGGTCTTGGACTGCCAAAAGTGTTCAAGTTGGTAAAGGATAGGCATCCAGCTGTAAAATTGCCTTAAATACAATGTCTAGTCGAAATACAGCAGGAAAAAAGAAAGGCAGTGCCAGTAGCACTAATGCTGCTGGTAGTGTCTTGGGCTTCGTAGATCCCAGGATGCGTGGATCTTCAGGGCCTGGCTATGGCAAATCATACGAACATCCAGAACTTTTTCGCATTGGATCTCTGAATGTTGGAACCATGCGAGGAAAGGCAAATGAGGTGGTGTAGACAATATCCAGAAAGAAGATTGACTTGTGTTGTTTACAAGAGACGAGATGGAGAAATGAAGGTGTGAGAAAAATAGTCGGGAGGGATACCAACTGCAAGTTCTACTGGTCTGGGAATGATAAAGGGACAGGTGGAGTGGGAATATTGGTGGCAGAGAAAGTTTTTGAGGTGAAGCGAATATCCGACAGGATAATATTTGTTCGTCTTGTTGTTGGAAAGTTAGTGTTTGCCATTGTTTGCATCTACGCTCCACAAGTTGGACTCAGCGAGGAAGCAAAGGACAACTTCTACGAGCAGCTGCAGAGCCTAGTGGCGACTGTACCTAGTACTGAGGAACTGTTTGTGTGTGGTGACTGGAATGGACATATTGGTTCCACTCCTTGCGGTTATGAAGAAGTACATGGTGGACATGCTATTGGTATGAGGAATGCTGGAGGAGAAAGACTACTCGAGTTTGCTGTTGCTAATAATCTAGTGATTGGCAACTCGGTGTTCGAAAAGAGGCCTAAACACCTAGTTACATACCAATCTGGAGGAATCATGACCCAGATAGACTATATACTATTCCGGCGCAGCTTCAGGAGACGTGTCACAAATGTCAGAGTCAGCCTGGGTGAAGAATGTGTATCTCAACACAATCTGCTATTATGTGATCTCAAGGCAGAAGCTTCCCGCAAATGCAAACACAAGTTTACACCACGCATAAAACTGTGGAAGCTGAAGGATCCAATCATTCAGGCTAAATTTGCTGACAGATTTGTTTCTTCACATCGGGATACACGGGCAGTGAGTGTTGAAGAGCACTGGAAGAGGCTCAAGGATGGATTGAATGATGCAGCGACGGAGGTGTGTGGAGTGTCATCCAAGCACAATTGGAGGAAACAAACCTGGTGGTCGAATGAGATTGTTGATCAAGCTGTTAGAGAGAAGAGGCGATGCTACAGAGCATGGAAAACAGGAGGTAGTAGGGAAGCATACAATGGAGCCAAGCGTGCTGCTAAAGCTGCTGTACACCACGCTAAGTCAGAGGCCGATAAAGAGATTTTTCTCAAAATAAATCCCAAGTCAAGTGACATTTACAAGCTCGCAAAACAGATGCGCCGTGACAATCAAGATGTCTTGGGTGAAAAACCTATAAGGAACGACTCTGGTGAACTCTCATTGGATGATGAAGCGAAAAAACAGTCATGGAAACAGCACTACGAACGCTTGCTGAACGTTGAATTTCCATGGAACCCCGATGAGCTGACTTATGAACCTCCTATAGAAGGTCCTAGTACCCCCATTACCCAGGAGATGATCACTCAAGCAATCCGTAAAATGGGAGCTGATAAAGCAGCTGGGCCATCTGGTATAGTTGCTGAGATGCTCAAACCAACCGGTGAACTAGGGGCCAGTTTGGTGCATGAACTGATTGAAGCCATCGTCAGTGAAGGATGCATACCTAAGGAATGGGAAGACAGCATTATAGTAAGTCTGTACAAAGGTAAAGGCGATGCATTAAACAGAGGTAACTACCGTGGACTCAAGCTCATTGATCAGGTCATGAAAGTCCTGGAAAGAGTTGTTGAACAGCTGATCAGACAACAAATACAGATTGCTGATATGCAATTTGGCTTCATGCCCGGTAGGAGCACCACAGATGCAATTTTCATCATACGCCAAGTCATGGAGAAACATCTAGCAGCAAACAAACCACTGTACATGGCATTTGTAGATTTGGAGAAAGCTTTTGACCGTGTCCCCAGAAGGGTCATCTGGTGGGCCCTGCGAAAGCTGGGTGTTACTGAGTGGTTGGTTCAGATGATAACGTCTATGTACACCAATGTACGTAGTCGGGTACGAGTCGGTAACAGCTACAGCGACGAATTTGAGGTTAGAGTAGGCGTCCATCAGGGATCTGTCTTAAGTCCCCTTCTATTCATCATTGTACTCGAGGCTCTATCACTGGAATTCCATACTGGTTGCCCGTGGGAGCTGCTATATGCCGATGACCTAGCGATCATTGATACTTCACTTCAGTCACTCAAGGAACGTCTGGATAGATGGAAGAGTAGTATGGAGGAGAAAGGTCTCAGAGTAAACATGGGTAAAACTAAGGTCATGATCGCAGGTCCAAACCTCAGCTTACTACAGAAAACAGGAAAATACCCGTGTGCTGTATGTCTGAAAGGAACTAGCAGCAACTCAATCATCTGCACTCACTGTTCAGGTTGGGTCCACAAAAGGTGCAGTGGCATAAAGGGCTCTCTCAAAGCAGATCCTCACTTTAAGTGCTTTCGTTGCACCGGCACGGCAAGACCAATAGATGGCAGACCACTGACGGAGATGGATACTGGTGACAACAAGCTGAAAGTAGTGACAGACTTTTGTTATCTTGGAGATGTGCTGTCATCAGGTGGAGGCTGTGAACTCGCGGCAGCTACACGTTGCAAGTGAGCATGGAAAAAGTTTAGAGAGCTGCTACCAATCCTGACAAACAAACACCTGCCAACAACTACGAGAGGGCGTGTATACTCCTCATGTGTCAGAAGTGTGCTGTTGTATGGCTCAGAAACTTGGGCTGTCTCTGCTGGCATACTAAGGAAGTTGCACCGTAATGACAGGGCAATGGTCAGATGGATCTGTTTGGTGAGGCCTGAACAGTACGTTTCTTTTGAATCCCTGCTCTCACAGGTCGACTTGAAAAGCCTTGCGGACATCATGCGAAAGAACAGACTGCATTGGTTGGGTCACATTGAGCGTAGCGATGGCTGGATTGCTAAAGTCCGACAGTTGAATGTGCCAGCAGAGAACATCACCATTGGCAGACCCAAGTTGACTTGGGAGGACGTAGTCAAACGTGATAGGAAGGCCATGGGTATGGATTCCATCAAGCCTTGCCAAAGACAGGAGTGGAGAGGAAGACTTAGATTTCGAGACTAGACAATCAGGCCCCACCCTCATCAGAGGATTAATTGTGGCCTGATTCAACAAATAAACCGGTTGATGATGATGATGATCATGATAACATATATATATAAACATATATATATAACATATATATAAACATATATATAAACATATATATAAACATATATATAAACATATATATAAACATATATATAAACATATATATAAACATATATATATAAACATATATATAAACATATATATATATATATATAAACATATATATATATAAAAACATACATATATATATATATAACATATATATATATAAAAACATACATATATATATATATAACATATATATATATAAAAACATACATATATATATATATACACATATATATATATACACATATATATATATATATATAAAAACATACATATATATATACACATATATATATATACACATATATATATATACACATATATATATATATATATAAAAACATACATATATATATACACATATATATATATACACATATATATATATACACATATATATATACATACACATACATACATATATACACACATATATATACATATATACACACATATATATACATATATACACATATATATATACATATATACACATATATATATACATATATACACATATATATATAACATATATATATATATAACATATATATATATAACATATATATATATAACATATATATATATAACATATATATATATATAACATATATATATATAACATATATATATATATAACATATATATAACATAACATATATATAACATAACATAATATACTATATAACATAATATACTATATAACATAATATACTATATAACATAATATACTATATAACATAATATATATAATATGTATAATATATATATATATGTATAATATATATATATAATATGTATAATACATATATATAACAATGTATATATAACATAATGTATAATATATATATATATATAACATAATGTATAATATATATATATATATAATATAATGTATAATATATATATAATATAATGTATAATATATATATAATATAATGTATAATATATATATAATATAATGTATAATATATATATAATATAATGTATAATATATATATAATATAATGTATATATATATATATAATATAATGTATAATATATATATATATATAATATAATGTATAATATATATATATATATATAATATAATGTATAATATAATATAATGTATAATATATATATATATAATATAATGTATAATATATATATATATATAATATAATGTATAATATATATATATATAATATAATGTATAATATATATATATATAATATAATGTATAATATATATATATATATATATAATGTATAATATATATATAATATAATGTATAATATATATATAATGCATAATATATATATATAATATCATGTATAATATATATATAATATATATATAATGTATAATATATATATAATATAATGTATAATATAACATAATATAATGTATAATAACATAATATAATGTATAATATAACATAATATAATGTATAATATAACATAATATAATGTATAATATAACATAATATAATGTATAATATATATATATATATATATAACATAATATAATGTATAATATATATATAACATAATATAATGTATAATATATATATAACATAATATAATGTATAATATATATATAACATAATATAATGTATAATATATATATATAACATAATATAATGTATAATATATATATATAACATAATATAATGTATAATATATATATATAACATAATATAATGTATAATATATATATATAACATAATATAATTTATAATATACAGGGTGGCGCTCAAGTCACGCATTAGTTTGGACCAGTAACAACTTTCAGATTTAATCAAATTTTCTCCTTATTTTTCAGAATAGTACAGATATAAACATTGATAATTTATCATGGAAAAATATAGCACTGAACAACGAACCAAAATTATTGAACTTTACTTTGGAAACCATCGTTCAATAACCTTAACCCAAAGAGTCTATCGTCGGCATTATAATGTCAGACAATCTCCCAGTCAGACCACAATTGATCGTCTTGTGGCCCGGTTTTGGCAGCAGGGTTCGGTCAGTGATCTTCCCTGATCTGGCAGACCCCGTCTGTACGGACAGCGGAAAATGTAGCACTCGTTGAGGATAGCATTGCTGAAAATCCAGACACCTTAACTCAAAGACGAGCCACTCAGATTGGGATGTCTAGAAGGTCATTTCAAAGAATTTTGCGTGAATTGCATCTGTTTCAATACAAAATTCAATTGGTACAGGCATTACAACCCACAGATTTGCAATCACGCATAGCTTATGCTGTTCACATTCAGCAATTAGCCAGAGAACAAAATGAGTTCATCCATGAGCTGATAATGAGCGACGAAGCCATTTTCATCTGAACGGGTTCGTAAATAAGCAAAACTGCAGAATATGGGCCATTGAAAATCCAAGAACCGTTCATCAGCGTGAATTACATCCACTAAAATGTACCGTATGGTGTAGTGCTACCTTGGAAAGAGTGATCGGTCCATATTTCTTTGAAGACGAAGAATGTGTCGCGGTGACGATAACTGCACAGTGATATCAACAAATGATTGAAAAATTACTAAGTAAATGTATTATTTATCAGAAAAGCCTAGTAAATTACTTTAAATGTTGTAGTTTCTATCACCTAAACAAACCAATGCACGACTTTTGCACCACTGTATATATAACATTATATATATATATAATATAATTTATAATATATACATAATATCTCTTAATAATGGAATGCATGTATCTTTCTGTATGCCTGAAGCCAAAACTAGACTATTGTACTTATGAAATAGTATAGTATATACTATTTCAAACTAGTGTACTATCTTTAAATGCTCAATTAAGGGGCATAGTGTAGTGTAGTATATGTTCTGTTTTCATGATACCATCCTCCCAGGCATTTCCTCCTTTTTTGAGGTGTGGAGGTAGTGTAGTACTTGTTCTGTTGTCATGATACCATCCTCCCAGGCATTTCCTCCTCCTTTTTTGAGAGGTGTGGAGGTAGTGTAGTACTTGTTCTGTTTTTATGATACCATCCTCCCAGGCATTACCTCCTCCTTTTTTGAGAGGTGTGGAGGTAGTGTAGTATCTGTTCTGTTGTCATGATACCATCCTCCCAGGCATGCCCTCCTCCTTTTTTGAGAGGTGTGGAGGTAATATAGTATCTTTTCTGTTTTTTCACATTATCATTCTTTATTTTCATTACGTTGTTAAGACAAAGTGTTTTGTTGTAAATTGAAGTTAAGCAAGGCATATCCCAGCCATTAGTAAATGGGTGACCATTTTGGAAAATAAATTGCTGACTTATCCTTCCGGTCCTTCCGGAAGTGACGTCATTGTTAGAGGATTTTTTCACATTATCATACTTCATTTTCATTACGTTGTTAAGACAAGGTGTTTTGTTGTAAATTGAAGTTAAGCAACAAATATCTCGACCATTACTAAATGGGTAACCATTTTAGAAGAATAACAAAACTGGTTCTTTGATATGACGTAGGCGCCTTCAATAGTATATTTAAACATGAGTTCTTTGATATGACCCAGGTGCCTCCTCAATTTTTTTTCTTTTCTTAACTATGTATGGAGGAGGGTAAAAAATTTTAAAAATTTAGTGGGGTGGGTGGGGGGGGGTGAAATTTAAAAAAAAATGTTTACTGAAAATATTAATATGTATGGGGAAGGGTAAAAAAAAAAAATTGGAGTGGGGGTCGAAAAAAAATTTTTCTTCATCTTTAACTAAAAATATTCTTGGACGGAAAAAAATCAATGTCTAACCACACAAGAAATATGACTGCGGCTCCATTGGTTTACGAGTGAGCGTTCATTTCTGACATGCAGCCTAGCAAAAATATGCGACCGGAGGGACATGCCAGTGTCGCAGATTTTGTATATGTCTGTAAATAAAAATAATCATATATATATATATATACACACACACACACACATTATTTATAATAGAAACTTAGGTTCTAGTAATGTTTTTTTTTCATTTCTAAAAAGATCATTTTCTGACAGACCATTTCGTTAAACATTTAAACAGCCAAAATACAGAGTTATAAACCTTAATATTAATGTAACGGTGCATCACGAAATTATCTATTTAAGAGTATATTGCATAATTTATGAAGTTAAAAAAATTGTTCTTCAGCTTTTTTTATATTTTACGACCAATTTTTATATAATGACTAGATCACACGTACATTATTAAATATATCATTTTGTTTACATTGGTTGATGATTTAAAATGTTTACAAAATCAAAGGATTTCACAAAGTCAGAGTCCATTGTGATGTAATCTCTCTCTTCCTACATCAAAGAATACATTAATATAATAGACCTTCTCTCTCTGTTAATTGCTTGCATCATTAAATCCCTCTCACCATTTCTCTTTGATTCACATCATTTGCACTTCCTTCCATCATCAAAAACATTTATGAACAAATGAAGTGTGCACGGTGACACGCAAACAAGATAACATCCCCAAAGTTAATTAGTAGCATGTTAATTTTTTTTTCTTATAATATTTATAAACTCCGTTTTATCCAATCTGAATGAGAAAGTCTGACTGGTCAACAAGTACAATGAATCTCTTTTGACCATTTTCCTAAAGATCCACTTTCCATTTTCAAACCCATTTATATTTTTACTTTTTCAAATGAATCAACAAAAATCTTATTTTCCATGTCTTCATTTGAAAATCATTTTCTTAACTTAATTTCAAGTCTGCCACTAAGCAATTACAACAACAAAAATCCTTTAAATGTCACAGTAAAAACGAATAAAAGCAGCAACAGTAAGCAATCCCTATGGACATAGTTTATGGCTTCGTTTCTCAGAAGATAAACTAACTAGAAAGCTTTCATTTTATGTGTTCAAAAATATTTAGACTGAGACTGTACATAACAAAAAGAGAAATGAACAAAACATCAATGTTCATCCAAAATTCAATATGTAACCAAGTTTTCTATTTATAAAATAAAGTCTATAAACTACTTATGATGTATGAACAAACAGCCTCATTTCACAATATTTCCGAGACAAGGCATTATTGCTATTTACATTATTTAGATCAACACATAGCCTAGTGGATAATAATGTTGTTTAAGAGATATTCAAAAAGTAAAGTCTATCAAGAGATTCCGAGTTCAATCTCTGGTTAAAAACGAAATATATATATTAAAGTTTATATCAAGGTAATTTATAGAAGGTAATACAATGCAGAGGTGTAGTGGATAAACACGAACTGAAGCAAATTAAGACAATGGTGGAATGAGTTTTGCAGTTTCCACCTTTTTCATTAATCCAATATATATATATATATATATATATATATATTATGGTGTTCGGACTGATTTCCTCATCTTGGCTGCCATGCTCACAACATTTCGACCCTTCTTCCATACATGGTGAGCTATACCCGATTTTTCCGCCTCCCCTCTAGTTACTTCTTTTCGATGTTCTTTCATCCTTACTTTGAGGGGGCAGCATGTTTCACCCTTGTAAACCTTCCTACAACGACATGGGATTGAGTATATGCAGTTCTTGGTCATGTTCTCCTCTATGGGTGACTTTACTCGAACTAGGTGTCTTCTGAGTGTTGATTCACTTTTGAATACTGTCCTGATGTTGTAGGGGCCACTAAGAGAATTAACGAGTGTGTCCCAGAGCCCAAAAAATGGAATCCGAGCGTGGTACCCCCGTGACAATAAAGGGATTTGGTTCGAGAGTCCAGACAGACTGTTCTCGAGTTCGATACAGGACACCTGATGAAGGCCGGAGGGCAGAACAGCCGAAACGTTGTGAGCATGGCAGCCAAGATGAGAAAGTCAGTCCGAACGCTGAAATCTATGATGAAAACACCTCATCTCAGAAATACAGACAATTACTATCCAGTCGGTACGGACCCGACACTAGGATCGAATGGCGACGGATAGAAAAGTGACATCTGAAACTGCCAAGACTCTAACCATCTAACCTTCCTGTACAGATGCGGGGACTTAAAACTAGTGCCAGCAGGGTTAAAATTACAACTATCGGTGAACTCAAAGAAGGCACGTAGAATTGCAGAAAGGGCAGGGCATGCCCTCATTCGAGAAAGGATCCAACACACCCGCTGGAATAAACAAAAAATAAGGAATTAAATCTTTGACTGTAACATCGTTCGTTGACAAAATGACTCAAGACGTAGATAAATCGTACAAACAGGAATGTGAGAAGGTGAAAGCACGTCCAATAAAGAAGTTTACAAAGCTCAAGGACTAGAGAAATGAAATCACAAACCACCACACACCTGTGAAAGCGGTCATCAATCTCAGTAGCCGTTAGCTGAGTCACTCCGAGGAAACAGTACTAAATAAAGATCTCAACTTTGCAACAACAACAACCAAATGCATTCGATACTTAGATATAATAACTCATATGGAGGAGGTAGCCTTGAGAATCCCATTGACCCAAGGTGATGAAATAAGATGGAAAGTGAAACAAGTACTCAAGAAAGCCAAGCCTCCCAAATCAAACATCACCGGGGAAGATAAGCTGACTATAAGATCCCAACAGAGTGACAGCAGTATAATAATACTACCAGCAGACAAAGACAACTTTACTCTAAAAACAGAGAGGAAGCTGTCACTGATCCTAACTAAGAACAAGGAACACATCGCACGAATGAGATACAGACAGTTGATCAAGCACAACCCAAACCCGATCAGTCTCTCATTGACTTCGGTTGATTGAGGATGTCGGGATTGGGTTACACCAGTCGAGGATCCGTTCTCGACAATCAGTCCGGCAGGAACTGGGCCATTTCAGTGGCCTTTTATCTGCCGGGCTGAGGTATATTGCCCTGGGTTTTCCTAGAAGGTGCACTTTCCCAGGCCTTGCCTCCCCTCTTTGGGGAGGAGTAAGTTTATTGCTTGCTGCCTGGGGCACCCTGACCGGGGAATGCCGACGGGGTTGCCCAGGCTATTTTTGCTAGACCAGAATTCTCCTTCTTTAGGGGCGTTGGCTTGACTCTTCCCCACCTTCCCAACCTTGTGTCACATATTCCTGCAGTGGGAGGGAATTAAATACCATTGATCAAGTATTACAGTAAGCTGCCACATATGTACAGTCTCCAAGATACACAAAGATAGTGTTCCACTAAGACCTATAGTGAGCTACCGCGGCTAAGTATGCCATCCATTGAGTCACTACCTTGTGGATATAATAAACCCATTAGCAGGCAAGTCAGCGACACATGTAAAAAATTCTGCCCACTTCATAGAACTGATAAAAGGGGAACCCATTGAATCAAACCAAATGGTAGGCCTAGATGTAGTCAGTCTATTCATGAAAGTTCCGAACAGTGAGGCACTAACAGTAATTAGGGACAAACTAGCTGTGGACCTCTCCATAGAAGAGCACACATGTGTACCATTGCCTATATAAATCCTATTGTTGCCTGTTCAATAAATTATACAAAAATATGCAATAACAATCTATACAACACTTAATACACATCACTTGTATGTGTTTTTTTATGTGAATGATTTTCCATTTTGAATAAAATTTACTGGAGAAAATTTTATAAAGTTGCCCATTTTAAAACCCTACTGTATACTATATTAGCCCTTGTTTGGACAAGTGGGTGGAAATATGAATATCGTGTTTGAGAATATTCCCCGACAGGCAACTAGAATGCCAATTTGTAAAGACAATAGAAAGAATGGCTATTTAACAAGAGAACACATCAATAGCAGTTCTCTCTGGATGGAAGTGGGTGGAGGAAAAGGTTTTAGATATCAGTGAGCATTCGATATAACCAATATAACATTGTCATGAAACACTGTTCCAACGAATGAGAAATGAGTCGAGATATACATTTATGACAACACCTGCCCACAAAAATTGCTGCAAAAATATCCAAAGTATCTTCATCCAGAAGTACAGATCTAGACAAAATGATTCATACTTAATATTTGCATTAGTTCACAGAAGAGAATCAGAAATTACATTTTTGCAGGCAACGGATTCATAGAGGCTGCATTTTTTTTTTTTTGTTTTTTTTTTTTTTAAAGACAGCAACAATAAAATTGCTATCGATTAGGCATTATCTTAGATCAAAATTATCCCAAAACTGTTTTTGTTTTATTATTATGTTTATTACTTTCCCTGTTACATAGGTTCATTGTACTCAAATTTGTAGGGTTTTTTAAAGCCATTATCTGTTCAAATGTTCTCCCTCTTTCTCTTGTTTTCTAGTTACTCACGCAGCCTTTTGATCTTCCACCTCTTCTGACCTTATTTTTAACCTAGTTGTGGCATACAAACAAGATTGACATATATATAATAATTATATTTTATATGAAAGCTCTGCTTGACATATCTTGTTAACCATTGAGCTTATCTCTATCTGCAGTATTTAACATATTCTCAGAATTCATAAGATCTGATTTAGTGATAAATAAATTTTTTATGATGTAATCTGAGAATATAGCAATTGTTCATTATTTAACCTAAACTTTTACTTATATATATATATATATATATATATCCCCTCCATTCCATCCTTGCTTTATGTCTAGTTTAAAAGTTTGTGACATGTAATTTATGGACCAATTTATCAGTAGTATTATAAAACTTTTCTCAGTGGTATCCAAAGTAGTATAGAGTATGTATTTATACACACACACACACACACTTGTTATAAATATATATATATATATATATATATATATATATATATATATATAACAATAGTGTATTGAAATTAAAATATTGGTATCTTATCCAAGTGAAAATTCTGCCATCATGCAACTCTCGGCCATTAAACTAAAATAGACACTTAGTTTCATCTTTTATGTCAAACTTATATGCACCATTTTTTTCACCTCTAAATTGCCCCTATTTACTTGCTTTCCCAGTTTTTTTATGTGGGATATATCCACTTTCCCCAAAAGAGGCACCCTTGATAGGACAAAAATTAAAATTGCCCCAGTCGAGAAGGACTTCTCCAACTGAGAACAGATACGCTTTGAATTATTTATTTGAAAATAAGATTTTAAAATATTCCAAAACAAATAAGGCACAAGGCCATCAAAAGTGTGAGGTGAGGGGTTTGTAGTCATCCTGTATTTATCCTACTCTTAACTAGACGCATTTCGACCCATTCATCCAAGCAATGTTCCTTTCATTCTTTCACTATGTGTCCACTTCAATTTCAACAATCGCCACAATACCACATTTACTCTAGACTAACCCACTTCAAATATCCTCAATGGTTGGAAATTAATTTTGTTTTAAAAAAAAAAAATATCTTTAAAGACTCATGAAAAAATTGATAGGGAGTGGGACAACAACAACCCCCCCCCCCCCAAAAAAAAACCAAACAAACAAAAAACAAATAAAATCCGGCAGGTTAGCAAAACCTTCCCAACCCTTAGTATAGACCGCCCAATGTTTTCCGATTTTTTTTTTTACCTAATAACAAGCAGATGGATAAATGGGAGTGGAACTTGAGTGGGAGGAAATGAAATAGGGGTGAAATTTCATCCTCATCTGAAGGTCAAACAGCAATATATTCTCTCTAACCAAAAAAAGACTTGATAAAAACAACTGCACATAATATCTGACAATATATTTCTGAAAGTTTTGTTATTTAGATTGTATTGAGGTTTTGTTGTCATCTTCAAATTTCATCTTGGTTGGTACTCTCTCTCCAGCCTCTTTCAGTTAACATTTTTGGTCTGTCAACTGTCTCAATAACCAAAAGCAAATACTAACTGAATATTTGTTTTGTATAGAAACCCATGCAGCCTCTGAAATAACAATTGACATGTGTACATAAATACGAGGTAGAGAAGGTATTGTGGATTTGTGTAATGGAAGTAACTTATTTACAGGTTTCGGACTGTTGCTCTCATCTTGATTGTTATGGTCAGAATGTTTCAGTTACAGGCTATGACACAAACGGCAATATTACGGCCAGAAAGTACAATTGCCAAAGCATTGTGAATATAACCAAAATAAAGACAACACTGCAAATACGTAAATCTATGATATAAATATTGTATCTGTCCGTTTGTTCATCTTTGTCTAGTGATGAAAATTGAAAATAAAGCTTGATGTCAAGATCGAACAACTTTCCAAATAAAATTTTATAAGGAATACGCCAGTGATATTAATTTACGTTACTGGATAAACCGCTGCAGAAGCATGACTGTTCTAAATCGCAGCAAAGTTGGCCGGCCAAATAAAACTTGGAAGCAAATGATTGGACAAGACCGCACAGAGTGAAATTTGGAGACTGCTGACCTGTTAAATTCTGAGAAATGGAGAGTGAACTTGCGTAATATTAGAAAACGTCTGACACCTGAACAAGGGGAAAGTGGCGTTAAATGAATAGAAGAAGAAAGAAAGTAGAGGGTTTTATGTCAATACTGCGGAGTCTGAGTACATGTCGAGAATCCATTTTATTCATTACTTAAATTTAAACTTATGGAAATTAAGATAAAAATGAAAGGGGGTAATATGGAGTTCAGGGCTTGGAGCAGGAGTACACAGGGGTCTTCATTCACCGGGATTACCAGCTTGTAATGTAAATAACTGAGCATAGATATTTAAAATTTACTAACAGAAAAAAAGTCGACTTATAAAGGGATTCTTTATCATAATATTCTTTTTATTAGAGAAACAGACAAGTCTTCTTTATGGAAGGAGAGGGGGGCACAAGAACAATATACTTGTATAAAAATAAAAAAAGTACTTAAAAAAATGCTTAAAGGTTTTTTTTTCCTTTAAGCCTTTTTTTAATTTAAGTACTTTATTTTCCGGAATGGTTTTGTGTGTCCGTTTTATTGCATATCAACTCTTTTGGGGTTATTTAATGCTAAAACAATACCTATTGTAAGCGACTCATTGTCTACAATTAATTAAACAAAAGTTGCTATTTTTACCTTTAGCTAGGTGTAAAATGCAGGTTCACCTTTCTAGACAGTATGACTGCATCAATAACTACAATAGATCTGATATGATTTCAAGTTGGTTATGCAGATTCGATACACCACAACAGTATTTATACGGCCAATTCATACACTACTTTCATGTTTAAGAAACTGAAATCGGATAAAAAATAAGGCTACTACTAAAATCATTGGTAAATTATTATAACAGAATAATTAGTTTAATTTAATTGCAGCTATTCAGAGTATGAAATATTGCTCAGGAAGAATGACTTATTTATTGATGGATTGAAGTCAATCTCAGGAATGGAACAAAATAACAATTAAGTGTTGTCAATATACAATATTGTAAACATATGTAAAGATATATCTGGAAAATAGTATGAATCTATTAAAATATATACACACACATCAGTAAGCCAGTAGAATACCTATTATACATATTAATTACACACTGACAACAGTGCCACCTGCTACTACTGACTACTTTACTCCAAGCTTACAATGAATCAAGAGAAGATAACTCCAACCTCAAAACGAGTATACATTATTTAGCAGTCTAAAAGGTTTAAGTTCAATCCTTGATACTTGTGATGCCCTCTCTAAGTTTGGGAGTGCTAAGAGAGCTGATGCAGTTTTGTCCCATCTACTCTTCGTGGGGAGGTAGGTAAATAGTTATAATCTACTCCCCTCATAAGCATTTACTTTTCTGATATACATTTCTTAGCTTCATCTGATTAGCAATTAGTCAACAGATAATCTAATTAACAATTGCGACATTATCTAAACAGAATTGATCAGCGTGACGTCAATACTCGAATGGCAGGAGTGAAACTAGATTACATCAACAAAACAAGATATTCAGATGCAATGTCGTGCCAATTTAATAATGGTAATAAAAGAAAATCAATAATGACATAACAATGTCTTTGACAGGCCAACAAAACAGCAATGCACTTTTGAGCTCTCTCTCTGGCTACTTGACATAAGATATCAAGTGAAGGGTCAATGCATTCAGTGCAAACCTTAGAATTTTTTCTAAGAAAATGTTTGATAAAAAAGCAGAAACAAAAACGGACAATTTGGTATAATGGTCAGAATGTTCGTTAATGGGAGATCGGGGTTCAATTCTAGATAAAGTCATACAAAAGATTTTTAAAAATGCCTCCTTGCTAAGCACTAAGCATTATAAGGTAAGAATAAAAAAATAGGAGTGGTGCTTTTCCTTACCTCTCGCTATAGTATTGATTTACTCCTCTCCAGGAGTTAGGCACAAGGCCAGTTTTTATCTTACTCCCACAAGTAAGATGTGACCCAAGGTCGGGTCGGTAAAGTGGGTTTAAAAATTGCCTGGGCAGCCTCGTCGGCATTCCCCGGTAGGGGCACCTCAGGCAGTAAGCAATAAACTTACTCCTCCCCAAAGAGGGGAGGCGAAGCCTGGGTGGGTGGACCTCCTAGAACTGCACAGAACAGACCCATAGACCGGCGTAAATCAAGCCCCGAAGGCCAAGACAATACCAGTCTATGGGGTGCAGTATCCATCGGAACAGATACTACACTTTGATCTTAGCCAAAAGACCAAGAGTAGCCAATGAAAAGGGAGTCTCCGGGTCACCTTCAATTATAGTTGATCTATTTATTAATTTTAATTTAAAAAAATTATAACATTTTTTTTCATGGAAATCGCTCCAGACAAGGCATGAATCACTTGATGTAAAGAGCTAAAAAAAAATAAAATAAAAAAAAAAAATACTACTTCAAGGTCAAAAACTAGCCAACGATAAGTGTTAGATTGATAGATTCCAACCCAGAAAATAGCAATTCTTCCCACTTTGTCAGAAACATCACTCATGGAACGTGAGGACTAAAGGATAAAATAAGGGAAGCGAGAGTTACAAAGCTGCCGAAAGTAAACCCAAGGTCCACTTTCTACTCTATAAATATATATATATTGCTATCATCCTTGCATTCATCATAATATTACTCAAATCTCTCATTCCTTTATTTCGTACTAAAAAGGGTATTAGAAAAGAAAAGAAAAAATTTAAACAAAGTGCGCCCATCATACGAGATAGATATTGTTGCTCCTATCCAGAATGCTCCCTTTTTGGAATTTGCATCCCCCCACCTCACCTAAAAAAAAACAGTAATTATTTTTTTTTTTTAAACTCTCTACTGCCAGTGCCTAACAAATTTAAACTAAACGAAATTTTCTTATAGAAAAACTTTTTAAAACCCATTGAAAATAATTGTTATTTGTTCATCGATTCAAAATTTTCTGACCACCTCCCACATGCACGAATCTAGTGCCTGTTGGGTATTAAAGTATAATTTATTTTAACATAACTTGCTCGGGTCCACACCGAATTTGATGATTTGAGGTTTGTAAGGATATATTGTGTAGTGTCTAACTTCCAGTGCGCCACACACACACACACACACACTTCCTTTATATAATAGATCAATCAGCATCGTGAGAGCAAACACAACTCTGTTTGCACATAGGGTTCCTTCCCTAAGAACAAAGTGGTGTATACTCGTGGTTTTGAAACAAGCCACCCTCCTTCTCTGACAATGGAAATCAGAAGTAAAATCACGAGGCATCAAAAGTGACATGCATGGGAAATGAGGGCAAGAGAATCATGTGACCACCTAGCATGCTGGGTTGTTTGTTTTGTTTTACGGCATATCAACTATTTTCAGGTCATTTTTTATGCTTAAAGTTCATTACATCTTCAAATATTTATTCATGGTATTTGTTTTGTCGAGAAAAATTGTTTTTAGCTTTGCAAAACATTATTGAGTTGTGCAAAGGGAAGGGGAAAAAAACAATAAGATGAATGTTTAGTTCCTTTTTAAGTCAGGAATCCGGTATCTTCAGACAGCCTGATCTGGTAGCACCAGGCTAGAGAAGTTTTGAATCGGCAGAAGTGCTGTTGGAAGACAAGTGACAAGACTTGTGAAATCTAGTAAGTATCTCTCTCTCTCTCTCTCTCTCTCTCTCTCTCTCTCTCTCTCTCTCCACAAAGCCTATACCTAAAATAAAACAAAGAACTGTATATTTTGTATGAAAATAACTGGTGTTCATTATTGGCGAAAACTTACGATCCCAGCCAAAGCAAACCACACAAAGAATGGCAAAGACCAGCAAAGAAGTCATCATTTCAGACCAACTAAAGTTTTCACATGCACTCCCCCCTCCCATAGTATTAGGACAAAAAAAGGATTGATTTGATTTTGTTTTAAGTCTAACAAACGGCTGTTGGGTCATTTAGAGTCAAGAAGGTTATATTTACGATACTTCTTTTTGTGAAGGTGTTTTTGAATGTACGATTGATTGTTTGATTTTTGTAGTGTTAGATTTTAGTAAACAATTTTCGTTTATTTTAAGATGTTTAAGATATTATCTAAGTCATTCCTATTGTTCGCTTGGTAATAAGGTAATTGATATCTTTTTCAAGTTGGGGTGGGTTCATTTTGAAGCAAATAAATTGTTTAGTTCTTTCATTTTATTTCAGATCAACCCTTTTTGGGACGTTCAGTGCTGAACTCAGTCATCTCTGTAAATGATTTTATACTTTAAATTCCCAATATCTATCAGGACTAAAAAAAGCCGAGGAGAAAGGTTATTGGATGAAGGTTATAATACACAAGAGATGGAATTTCTTATTTGTATAGCTTTACTTCTCTTTCCTTGGGTCAAGTGAAAATTAAAATGTCACTGAACAAGAAAGAAAAGTTGGACATATAATGCAGAAAAAAAAAACACTGACTTTTCTGATTCATCTGAGTGAAATAAATTAAGAAATAAAACATCTTATGTTAAGATCTTAATATTTCAAAACAAATAATTAAACACAATAATTCTTAAAACATTTTCTGTTATCAGTTGTGCACCCCCTTTTTAATTTAAAAATTTTAATTAAAAAAAAAAATATTTTTTGAAAATTTGCTGTTGCTGCTACATTGAAGTCGGCTAGGTGTGACCAAACGTAAAAATGAATTTTCTAAAACTTGTATGAAATAATTTTTTAAATCTGGTTTGGTCCGTTTTAAGCCAAATCAACCCTTTTGGGTTTATTTCATACTCAAACAATATCTATTGTAAAAGATTCTTTGAACACAAGTTATTTTTTTAGCAACAGTGAGGTTGGGCTATTCATACCAATTCCATTAATATTAGTGTGTAAATTATATACTGGATAATCACCAGTTCCCGTTAGATACCAAAGTTAAGTGACGTTGAGCCTGACCAGTACTAAAATAAGTGACCATTTGGAAATACTAGGTGATATACATGCTCTCCGTTTATCTTGGCATTGTTTCCGGTCGTCCTGGACTTCTTGCCACTGGATTAATGTGGTGCCGATTCAGGAGAGGTGTAGTTGGTTATTGTGCAACCTTTGCTTCACAATTACGTGCACAGGAATCCTTACGGGGGTTATCCATTGTCTCTCAAGACTGAACGGACACCATGAAGAGTGTGCAAATGATCCCAATACATTCAACAGGATTCGAACTCTGCATAGCCAATTCCATAAAAAGTAATGATACAATCTAGGGCTTTAAAAAGTTCCAAACAAAAAACAATGGATTTTGTAATTTTGCAGAGAGTAAACCTGAAATCGAGAATAAATATCTTAACATTGAAAGAGAAGCAAATAATTTATGGATCGAACAAATCTCTTCAGATGTTGGATTGAAAACGGAGTGGAATTCTTTTCAGGTATTTATAGAGATTCATGAATTTATGAGAGAGAAAGAAAAATGAATTGTTTTTCAGATATTTGTAATAGACCATAAGGCAGGATTTCATATAAGATGATGAAACTCAATCCATCAATCACCGGATTCATTATATGAAATCTAGTATTACAATATCATTAATACTGGTGGCGTTTTTCCATTTTATTAGGGTTATCAAAAGTATCGATACTACAACATATTTTTGATATTTCTTTTGGTTTGATTTGTTTTACAGCATATCAACCTTCTGTGGGTTATTCAATGTGAATAAAGTTGTCAAATGAAATGTTATACAGGGTGATTAATAAGTCACTTAGCTATTTATTTTTGAAATTCTAAAGTAAAAAAATACGGTAATACAAAACAAAGTTTATTCAACAAATTCATTTATGGGAGTTTAAAATTACAGCAAACTTTCAAAATTTCCACCTTTGTTCTGCATGCATAGCTCCATTCTTTTTTGCAAGGAATTTACGACTCTTTGTAGCATATTTGATTGATTATGAAATAAATATATATAGAAACAAATATATAAACGAACAAATTTAAAATAACAAATTGCAGTAATTAGAGAGTAAAGTAACAATTATCAAAAGTTCATAGTATGTTTGTGCTTCATATGGTAATCATTTTTAATAGCTAAGTGAAGTGACGTATGAATCACCCTGTAGGTTGAATAATTATTTTATATTCTTCGAGAACATTTTGCAGTGAGAGTGGGAACATTACTTCTCTAGAAAACATTACTCTTCGGCAGTGGCAATCTTCTTTGTTCTCAATACAATTGACCCTCAGCCACTGCCTTCTAGTATCTATTTGGGGGGAAAATAAAAACAATAAGGTTTTGATTTTTAGAAGAATCAGATAGAATACGATTGGGGATGAACTTACAGATACTAGCCGATTGATTGGATTGGGCCTCACCAACCTCCCGTCTAGCCGAAGTAAGGGCTGAACTGGAGTGTTGCAAGTCATGTGACCATCTATGCAACCAAGCCACAGACTTCTCATTCACCAGGATTCGGTCCTAAGAGATAATGGGTCACCACCCACTCTCACAGGTGGCCCTGTTTTTATTTTTGGTATGATGGTACGAGAATTTTTTTTAAATGTGGCATTGATTTTGCATAGTTTAATATTTTATTGTTCAAGTTCTCTTTATCTTTTTCTTCTGTGTGTGTTCTGATATATTTTGCACTTGTCTTTCAGTTACTTTCCCAGTATTTTGATCTCTATCAGATTTTTGCTGATATGGCTGTAGTCATTTCATTTTCTATTACCTCCCTTTCTCTGCTCCATATTATTCTTTCTCTATTCTTTCTTGTTTTCTGTCTGGTGTGTGTGTGTGTGGCTGAACACAATGTCACCAGTTCATCAAAAGTATTGGCAGCTATTGGAACCCATGTAATGTATGGTGCCATTTACCAGTCATGTTTATCGTTTTTTTATTTTTTTTACTAGTATTCTTACTGAAAAGTTAAAATTCTAAGATAAAAAACCTTATTTTTCCCCCAATGGGCATAACAAAATGTAACAAGTTTCATTTTTAACCGTTTTTCATATGATTAAATGAAGATATTTTTAAAATGTCTTGATTCAAACTGTGCTTTTAGTAACAAAAAGACTATATTAATCTTAAGTGTGACAGACTAACAGAGACACCCTCTTATAGAGATGTGTAAGGTTTCCAATTTTCTCAACTAATCCAAATTGTTCAGTGATTAAGATTCCAGCTTCAGATTAAAACAGTCATGGTCCAGTTCACAACTCAAAGAAAGAAATTTAAGAACGGTTTTAATGTTTTAATTTGGAGTTGAAGACAAAATATATAAATAAAAATATATCTTTGTATGAAGTTTAACGAGCTAACAGACAAAATATATCAGAAAAGCCAAAGCTTAAAAAATAAAATAAATATGTAAAGTTCAGACTCATAAAAATAATTAAATTTGCCATATTCAATTTAATTTGTTCATTAAATGAATGTCAACCATTATTAATTTTTGTTACTCGTTTCTTCCATGTTAATTTCAATTTCTTTATGCTAGTAGAAGCAATAATACGAAATGATTTTTCATTAGATAAAGAATTGTCAGCGATTATCAATTTCTGGCAAGCACTCAGTCATAAGAGTGTGGCCTGAAACTAATGAATCGGCTCTTAGCAAGATTCCGACTCATTCTTTCAGTTTTGAAAAACTGGTCTTATAGTAGTGGCTCTTACTAATTAAGCTACAAAAGCTTTACCGCTGGCAGATGCTATCTGGACATAACAGTTTCCTTATTTTTAGTACTGGTTGTTTGTAGCAAATAATGTTTACTAATATTGGACAGTGACTTCATCTTCATCAAATTTTTTATTTTATGAGTCATTTCTGTTATTTTGGTCTTATACATCAATAAACTATGTTCAACTTTTCTGTTCGATTTTATTTATATTATTATAGATGTATGTTAATCCCTTCAGCTATATATTAGGCCTCTATGCTCATATTTTAACAAATAATCTAATTTCAACTTAAATCTTTTATTTACAAATACATAAATACTCATTAGCGATAATGTAAAGCTCTCTGTAAAAATGAATTGAGCACTCTTCCATGCCAATAGTGTTTATATAAACAGCAAGAATTCACTTACTCATAGTTTGCTGTCAACAGCCAGTGATTAGAAATGCTGGCTGTCGAAAAATCAGTGAAGTTTTGATTTATATTTGAAGCGCTGCCTGTTTAACCACATTGAAGAGCCATGGTACCGGGAAACAGTCCGTCTGTGATGACTATAACTAATATATGACTATAACTAATATCTATATTACCTACAATCTCACAGAAAATATAAATGAATATAGATATTTTCTTATGTATTTTTTTTAAAATTTATTATAGACTTCAAAAATCTTCTTGTAAAGTAATTCTTTTTCCATTATTTCTTAATTCATCAAGCTATTGATAAAATAATAGGATAGGCTTTATTTGAAAACCTTTATTTTCTTAAAAAAAAAAAAAATTAAAAAAATTAACATTCTTAATGCAAAAACCGCATTTCATTTTACTTCAAAGTTTTCAGAAATCAAGGGACCCCTTCCTGGGACTAACACTTGATGTCTATATGAGATACATAGATATTCGAATATTCTATTAAAGTTCTCCTTTATTTCTCAAACATTGAGTTAGTAAAGAAGTTTTGAACATTAATTTTCCTCTCCCTAATTGACCAGTTAATTATGTTGCAGTATATCTTTCTTGTGGTCTCTTAGTCTTACCGGATTCCAAGAAAAGAATTCATCTAGTCTGGTGGGGTATCTAGCTAAGTGTTGTTACTTGAGGTAACATCACTAGGAGAAGGTGCACTATTTCTCGTATGAACAAGTGTATAGTCGTGCTGAGGGGATCTTATTTGTGCTGAGAATACTATGTTATTTTGAATTTTTGGTCAGGGTTTACTTGTAGGGTGAAGTATCCTCATGTCAGTTTGTCCTGACAAACCCTTGTATAGAGAGACAAAAGACACTCGAGGATGGTGTCTAGTAGGTAATTCAAAAACCTGCTGCAATTGAAGCTGCAGTTGTATTACTGTAACCCTTTGGCACTTCCCGGGAAGGGGGGGGGGGTCAAACCGAAAATGAAATGGCCTGTACAATAGAAGCAGGGCTCAATCTTATTTAAACAGCTAAAATAAAAATCTGGTCAGAAAGAGGGGAGATCAAAGGGATGGGTGTGTAACTGGGAGTCAATTACAAGCTGTACAAACCAGAGGGGGTGGGGGAGAGTAAAAGAAAGAGAAAGAAAATATGGGCAGTATACAACTTTGGTAATGAATGTATGAATATAATGTGTAGTTTTAAATGAGGTGGCATAAAAAAAATATCGACAAAGCCATATTTTTGCCAAATTTATCAGTATTGAGAAAGAGATAATCAAAACTTAATTGAATTCCTCTTTGTATCCGGACATTAAAACGTTCAGATTTTCATTTTAGCACATTTTTATCTCTCACTCTTCAGACATTTTTTCGCAACGAAAAAGATTATAACACTTGTAGGTAACAGGAAGTGAAATTGCGCTATATTACGTGAAAACTACTCAAACATATCAATGAAAAGGATAATGAGATCAAAGAAATGCTGAATCGTTACACTTCTAAGAATTTACTGAGGTTAAAGCATAAGATGCTCACATGAAATTTCATGAAAAGACATTTATGGTAGATACTAAAGATTGTTTGTGTACTAATAGGGTTACTTGGCGTTTCCCAAGTTGTGATGGCGGATAACATGACATGCAAGAGTATAGTAAGAACTAAGGAGTAACTTTAGACATGTGCAAAATTAGTCATGAAGGGGCCTCATTGGAATTCTCTGGTGAGTATGAGGTGATCCACAAACCAATCGCCTCTCAAAGAGGGAGGTAATGCCTGGGAGGACGGCCTCTTGAGCTCAACAAGAACAGTACCGCACTTTCATCTTGCTCTGAAATTTGTCAAAAGGTTGTTCTTTGCCGCATCACATGAAAATTACTTGGCAAAAACTTATGGAAAACCAACCTTCCATAACTAAGTTTTAATGTCCGGATACAAAGAGGACTTCAATTAAATTTTGATTATCTCTTTCTCAATACTGACATAGATTTGGCAAAAATATGGGTCTGTCAATATTTTTGTATACCACCTCATTTAAAACTACACATTATATTCATACGTTCATTCACTCTTTTCTGTTGCTGTTGGGTGGGGATCTAAATTAAGTTGTCTATTGAGACAAGCAAACAAAAATATTCTAAACTAAAGTACAAAGAACAGAGTTGACACGTTTTCATCTTATTCCATTCTTTGTGTTTCAAGAATTTCTTTCTTCTTTTTTGGGCTTTGGTTTTCCTTTTCTATCCAATTTTTTTTTTGGGGGGGGGGGGAAGGATACTAATATTTAGTTTTGTTAACGTATGCCTATTAACTAAGAATTGAGATTCAGCAAAGAATTTCAGGTTATTAGGAGGTGTGTTTGCTTATAATGTGCCACCTTCACCTCAAAGTAGAAGAACCATCGAGTGAAATAATGGCAGATGGAAGGGGGGGAGGCTCTTTTATACGTTTTCTCTGTTAAGAAAATTAACATTCCATCTGCTTGGTAGGAATTCATTTGTCATGCGAAAATAAAGCTTCAATTATATTCTATTGAAACATTACATATTTTTTAAACAAAAATTTTTTTTTTAAACCAAGTCCTAATTTCTCATTAATAAAGTGTAGTATCTGTCCTGATACTACACTTCATCTTTTCTGTCTTCGGTCAATTAAGGAGAAATCCTTCTCTAGACAGACAATTTTTATTTTTGTCCCTACAGAGTGCTCCTTTGGGGAAGGGAGCTAGATTACACCCACATTAAAACCGACCTTGTGTTTAACTCTGCTCTCGTGGGAAGGCAAGTAAATAGGGACAATGAACTGTTCATATTTGTAGTGAACTCCAAAACCACTGTACTAATTTTTCTAAAATTTGAGTAAGATTCTATGCATAACAGCGGATAACAACTATCAAATTATATATATATATATATATATATATATATATATAATCATATTAATGAAAAATGCAATATGTAAAAGTTTTTCAGTATTCTAAAATTAAGATTTTTTTAAATTTTCATTAAAAATTATGAGACCTCTCTCTCATTATATATATATATATATATATATATATGGGAAAATGAAAAAGGAAAACAAAAAAATGGATGTTTTTATATGTACATCAACGTTTCGTCTTTATTTATAAGACTTCATCAGGATGATAATATAAAGAAAAATGTCATGCAAGCACAAACACATATAGGGTTGACATATTGGGAAAAAAGGAAATAATGGTCACTACTGGAGAAAACAGTAGGGTGGACGTCCGTACTTGGTGAGGAATCCTCTGATGAGGGTGGCGCCGGATTGTCTAGCCTTGATCTAAGTCTTCCCTCTATTCTTGTCTTTGGTGAGGCATAACGGAATCAATACCCATGGCTCTCCTAGTATGTTTGACCATGTCCTTCAAAGACAACTTGGGTCTGCCAGGGGTGGTCTTCTCTGCTGGCATATTCAACTGTTGAACTTTAGCAATCCAGCCATTGCTGCACTCAACGTGCCCCAACCAACGCAGTCTGATCTTCTGCATGATGGCTGCAAGGCTTTTCAAGTTTACTTGTGCGAGTAAAGACCCAAAAGATATGCTTTGTTCAGGCCTCACGAAACAGATTCATCTGACCATTGCCTTGTCATTATGGTGCAGTTTCTTTAGTGTGCTGGCAGATACAGCCCATATTTCGGAGCCATACATTAGACCACTTCTGACACATGAGGAGTATACACAACCTCTCAGAGCTGCTGGCAGGTGTTTGTTTGTTTACACACACACACACACACACACACTAGAATACCTGCCCCAGGACAGGTAAAATTAATTCCCCAAACAACAGTTTTGCACCACTTGTATGTCCTTTTACGAAGATTAAAATAGAGATATAATGCCACTTAACCTTGCTTAGAACCCTTATTTCAATTTTGATCAAAATCCTTAACATGATTTTTATTCTAAAAAAATCAGTAACATTTAAAGCTAAGAAATTGAAATTTAGTGCATTGAATAGTTGCAATGCATGCAGATGACAGGCTTGCTGTGGGGAAATATTTAACTGAGAAGAGAGGCCACCCAGAATTTGATTTCAAAAAGTTAGTGCTTCTTTAAACGGGGGGGGGGGGGGGGGGGTCATGTTGAGAAATCAAACCACTAAAAATCCTTTTAAAAGTAATGTTCCCTCAGATTCCCTGCTGTGGTTATGACCCACTTGAGGTTTTTCAAAATTAATGTTCATACGAGATAGGGGACCTCCTAGTCAGTCAGTCAGTTTTTTATGTCCATAGATTGCCAGCTGATTATCCCAAGTGGTCTTTCTGGTGTGGTCCAACTGATGTCTCTATATATTTCAGCATGGTGGCAGAGGAGGGAGTTGGATCTATATGCCTTTCAGAGACAGCCCTAAGCTGAAGGACTGTTCGTTGAACTTGTGTTTTGATTTGTAGACCTGTTGAAGAAACGAGTATCAGTGTAACATCTCTCAAAATAAAACTTTGTTACTTGTTTTAAATTGGAGTTGTAATTTTGTTTGGAAAGAGAATCCTTCCGTTGCAGCACTGACAAAGACCATACAATTGACACTGCAACCGGTGTCAGAATCAAGCACCGACTTCAGACCAGCACAAGGAGCAGATAATCATAACCTGTGCAGTGAACACACAGATTCACGTTCACAGATCAAATTTAATGCAAATCTGAAATATTTGAATGGGAGGTTTTGTCCTTATGCACATTTAAAACCCTTTAAAATACTCCAAAGAAACTAAAATTTGGGGAATATTCATTAATTTATAAAACTATTGTTAAAATTTCACAAAAATCAGATTTATTTGAATTTTCACAAAAGGGTTTCCACTCCCTTTTTACCCTCTTTGTATGAAACTAAATTAAACTAAACAGTCCACATTATCCACCTTAGGTCTAGCAGATGTATTTCAAAAATCATGATTGGTTAATTAGTGAATCCTATACATACAAATATATAAACATCTACCCGACTTTATAGAAATATAATAGTATATATATATATATATATATATATATATAATGAAATTGAAAATATAAGCCATTAACAATGCAAGATTAATTTTTTTTTTTTTTTACATTAATCTTATTAATTTCGGAATAAAATTCCATCATCAGAGGTGACCAGTATTGAGTCATTTTTTTTATTTTCATCAAACAACAAGAATAACCAAACTTATTTCTTCGTTACTTGATAAACGTCTCTCCGTGCTGGTGGTGTTGGCGGTTATGATTCAAATTCCGGTGTCGAACGAAGAAGAGCGTGGCTCGCTCATGTTGATAAAGTAAATAATATTAAAACACCAGCATATTTGAGAAATCCAAATCGTATGGGTAATAATCGACCAACCCATATTACTAATCTATATATATATATATTACAGATTGAGAAAGATATTGTTTTAGCTATGAACAAATCATTTATACTTAACAGTACATAATCATAAGCACACACAATTTAGATTTTAAATTTACATTATGGAATTGGCAACAGAAAAAAAACGAATTGCTTGGATGTCAAAGATTTTAATATATTTTTTTACAATTACTATTTTAAATTTTACAGTTACTATTTACTATTTTAAATTGAGGTGACTCAGACTTGTTTAAAGGAAACGTTTATCTAAGTTTTGAAATCCATTTTTACCTTATAAAAAATCATTATGTATTAGTAAAATAAACTTTGGCCTATAAAAGTCTTTTTTTGCATATTGATAAGTTTTGTGTCAGTTTTACAACTTATTAAGTTTTAAAAATAAACGCTATTATTCTTAAATTCAATTATAGCCACAATATCTACTGTAACCAATTTATTGTAGACAAATTTATGCTGCTACTTTATCCAGAGTTGTATACGAGTGTGTGGATATGCATCGTTAAGCAAATTGTCTAATTATAAATTTACCTGACAATACAATTTAATTGGCCGATGATTATTTTCAGGTTTTTTTTTATGTATTATGATCTGAAAATTGTATATTGCAGTTAATTGTGTGTAATATGTTATAGAGATGAAACAAAACAAATTGCATACTCTCTCTGGAGAGAGCTTTGCCACATGATTGAGAACAGCACTCCCCCCCCCCGCCGCGCGGGAGGGCGGGGGAATGTTCCGTTGTGTCAACACGTGTGTGGATTAGCAGGTTATACTGAAGAATTATCTGAAGGTATCTTCAAGGCCATATTTTCCTTTTTTTTGCAGGGAGGTTTCGCTATCCTTCTACATACAGTGCCTGGTGTTCCCAAATGGTATCCTATTTGGTAATGGCCAGACTTAACGTCGCTTAACTTAGGTGTTCTGACAAGAACCAGTGTGTCAACATGGTCATGCCATATATGTTATAATTTTCCATAATTAATTACAATTATGGATCAACTATTTGAAATTTTACCGACGTTTCCCCATTTTATCCTCACTGAACAGTGTTGTTCAGTTGCAATCCACATACTGTGTCTATAACAGATCTTCTACGTGTAATTTGTGTTGCAATTATGAAGTCATCTCTTTAACGTCTTTTTACCTCCCAAGGATATTCCCAAGTCATTTCCAGCTGCGCATATCAGTATGTTTAAGCACTGGGTATAAGATTATAGTTTCTGCCTTCTAAGAAATAATATATATATATATATACATATAAGTTTGTTTTGAATCCAATATGTTTTCTGGATGCACATCATCGCCCACGGTTTTCTGGCTCCTACATGTGTGCTTATGAATAATAAAAATGGCCAATTATTAAAATCAATCGATCGATCAACAGAATGGCCGCTTAACAATTATCTGCTGATTAAATGGTATAGTTCGAATTCATACCTTTCCCTAAAAAAGGATAGCACTTAAACTGTTTGACAACTACAGTTAGCATCACAAACTAATACAGCAGCCTACAACAAACGGATTTCAGATCAATTGACAAGTTCAAATTTATTTGATTACTAGCACGGCTATCTGGCGTTGTCCAGAAATGTGGATAACAAAATAGGATTAAGAAAAGTGTGTGTAGCACTTTTCTTTTTTTTTTTAAATCTCTCTCATCAATTGACCATCTTTAGTTTTAACACATAAATTAGCAGAGAGCCAACAAAAGAAATAATATTATAACACCAGCATATTTGAGAAATCCAAATCGTATGGGTAATAATCGATACAGTTAGAAAAAGATTGTTCGGTTAAAATTTCCATGCCAGAATTTTTCTTACTATATAGATTTCTCAAATATGTTGGTGTTTTAATAGCAGGAAGTCAGCAGAAGAAACTAATTTATGTATATATTCCATTGTATGGCATGGTGACTAAAATGTGTTTTATATATAATCTAAGCTTTATCTCAAAGAATATGTAACCTCTTATGTGTGCATGCTTTGCTGTCTTGATTCTGTTCAAATTGATAAAATGATTTTCATGTTATACATAATAACATGAAAATGTTAAACCACATTTATAATAAACGTGGCTTAACATTTTACTGTAGTTTCAGAGTTTCTGATCGTCAGAAGTGTATTAATAAATCCTTAGTCACTTTTCATTTGAATAGAAATTCAAACATTCAAAGTTTGAATTTGTATTCAAATAAAAAAAAGATGATTTGAAACTCAAATTGCAGTAAATTTATTATATATTTATTATTATTCTTATATACTATTCTTATATATATATATAAAAATCAAATATGCTAAAAATAAGATCTTATTTATAATGATTTCAAGTCTGTATATTACAATACTAAACAAAAACATTAATTCATATATTTTTTGTTAATTCTTTAGAGAATCCAAATGTTCATCCAAATAGTTGTAGCCATTTTGGAGTGAAACTAAAGCCAAGAAAAACCCATTAAATATTAGATTCTACCATTTCTGAAGACCAAAAGAAGGAACTGAAAAAGTGAAAAGTGAGAGGATAAAATCTTGCCAAGCGAACTTAAAACTAACAAAAAAAAACAAGAAAATGTTAGAATATAAAGACCACTATGTGATTCATTATGTTAATTATATTATTGGAGTTCGTCCAAAGTCCTTTCCAAAAAAAAAAAAAAAAAAAAAAAAAAAAAGTGGAAGAATTTTAAGTGCTCCAAAGAATTAAAACTATCCAGACAAAATTATTGAAATTACAAAAATCTAAAAAGAATGTTTGTACTTGTGGAGGTTTTACATCTTGTAAGAGCACCTGGATATTCATCCATCATACTGGGTATCCCAAAAAGATTTGTAAATCGTTTTTATATTAAAAATTAAATAACTAATTACAGAAGTTATAGAATTATTTATGCAATAGCTTCCACTTTATAATAAAGACCAGTGTGTGTGTGTATCTGTCTATTTATATAAAGTTAGGTATGTGTATATGTTTATATATTTGTATGTACGGGATTCACTCCTAAATTAATTAACTGACCATTGTGAATTTTGGAACACAGCTGCTAGGTGTAAGAGTGGGCTATACTTAGTTTAATTTAGTTTTTTAAAAAAAGGAGGTAAGGGGGGGGGGCCTTTGCAGAAAAATGAGATACTTCCGATTTTTGTGAAATTTTACAATAAGTATTAGACATAAATTAATATTCCCCAAATTTCAGTTTCTTTGGGGTTTAGCGTATTTTAGGGGACATAATATGAGTACAACCTCCCATTTGAAAATTCAAATATTTCAGATTTGCATGGAATTTGATCCATAGACATTAGACACCAATTAAGCCAGATTTTCTGAATTTCAATTTCTTCTGAAGACCCTTTAAGCATATGTTTAATTTTAGACATTTTCTAGAATCAAAATCCGCTAATGGATTCTGATCAAAATTAAAATAAGGATTCTATATATAAGGTTTAGTATTATTTATACTGCCATTTCAATCTTTGTAAGAGGACATAGAAGTAGTGCAAACGGTTTTGTTCAGATAATTAATTTTACCTGTCCCGGGACAGGTATTCTTCTAGTATATAAATAAATATGTACTTCTATGCAGCCACACAAAAGTTAGCAAGTAAAACACGTGCCTTTTGTTAGCCTCCATACCAAGCCATTTTCATTTGATGAGGGGAAGCAAGAAAGCAAATAAGTTAGTGAACCACCAAAGCCAAATATTGGTTTCACAAATCTCACCAATCTTTTTTTGCTGCTTAGTTTGTAAGATTCGGATATGTGCACACTAGGTCTGATGTAACTATATTTTGGCTAACGTCACCTTCTTTGATAACTTTTTAGTCAATTAATATGTTGGTTGTTATTTTGTGCATTGCCTGCTTCTCACCCATGATTAATATGAAATGCTAAACTTAGCATTTCGTCTTTCATTCTGGCTTGCCAGTCTTAAACAGAATTATTATTAAATAGATCCATTAAGCAATTAAATTTTTTGGCTAACCAAGTAATATATTTTTGTGAACAAATTGCCAGTTCAGATTAAGAACAACAATGAAAGATTTTAAGATGGAATTAGATGAATTCAGAAATAATGGTTAAAAAATAGAAATAGAGTAACATTTTGGTAAGTATCGAATGAAATATAAATCAGAATTTGATCTGTATGTCGATGTTGTAAATGTGCAAAAAATATTAAATAGAGTAAAAATCTTCAGGGTTGAAAATAAAAAGATACCAAAAGAGACATAATAAATAAATGGAGGCATATGTGTTAAACCATATGTGGATTTTGTTGTGTCATCCAGAAAAGACTTAATGTATAAAGAAACAAATATCCAACATATTTTAAGACACATGCCAAAACTGATGATAGAAATATTAGTTTTTTTCATATGTTCATGTTACAAGCTTTCCTGAGTAAACACATTGGATTAAAATTTAAGTCATAGTGGACCACATTCTCCTAATATTATAGATTTATAGCCAGGGGCGTCAACAAAAACCTCTAATAATAAATATTCCACGTCAACAACTGCATTTGCTATTGTCAAAAACAAATAAAATTTAATTAAAGTCAGCAGCTGCTACATTTTACCAACCAGTAAATAAAAAATTAAAATTAAAAAAAATAAAAATAAAAAAAATCAACTTAATTTTGTAAGTGTGGATAAATAAATTATTGCCTAAAGATGTTTTTTAACATATGGTAATTTATTGTTTAAAAAAATTGTTTAAATGGGATTTAGTTAAAAAAAAAAAAAAAAAAAAAAAAGATTTTTCACACACCGATAATTTTATTTATATTTTACTGTAATCAAATATATAACAATTAAAATAAACACAAAGGAATAGTAATGAAACATACGTAAATTACATAAAACCACTTTATACAAATAAAAATCATTTATGAATTACAATTTTTTTTCACCTTTTTCGTTTAACTATTCCATTGTTTTTTTGTTTTTTTTAAATAAGATTTTCAAAGTTAATTCATATATTATGGTATCGTTTGGTAATTAAATTATTAAAGAAAATTGTTATAAAACTATTTCTTGTTAAGGTAACCATGTTTTAATCTATAAAATTATTCGATGTAAATAGCTTCCAAAACTTTCACTCTTTTAATACATAGAGATTTGCTAAGAACTTTAAAGTCAGAAATTACTTTCTATTCGACAGTTTAAATGCTTCCAATTTCTTTTTTAAATTTTGAAGGGACAGAAAATAATTACTTTTTATTCAACTACTAACAAAAAATTAAAATGGCTAACAAAAGATTAAAATGGATTATGGTAGATTTAATTTTGTAATTAAATTATTTTTTTTAAATAGGATTTCTTTTAAAATTTTGTTATATTTTACGCTCTGGAATTTTGATTTCAACAAATATTCAAATGAAAAATAATGTGCAAGCCACAGAGGCAAGAAGCATACAGAAACGATAAGTTGTCCGACAATTTTATTAATACAGAGATTATAAAAAATACCAAAACTTCAACATTATATGTAAAAATAACTTCACTCTCAGAAATCCATTAAGACTAATGTAGTTTATGAGATCACTTGCTCATTTGAAAATTTTAATTTTATGAATAACAAACCAAAAATGTCATATTGGTTGTACTACAACCACTTTATCCCATAGACTTAGATGTCATTTATCAGACATTAGTGCTATAAGCCAACACATTGGTTATAATAACATGATAACTATAAATAGCATTAAACAACATTCAACAAAGAAAACTAAAATACTTAGCAAATTTTTCTGTATCAAAAGATTGAAAATCTTGGATGCAATTTGCATCCAATTAAAATAACTTCACCTTAACGAAATAAGTTATAACTGTGGTTTTCATATCTTCAAATGTTTATAATGAGCAATACTTTCAAACCTGCTAGCATTTACGCGATGTGTAATGATAATTGAATGGTGTCACACAATCTCTTCAAATTCAAATTTTATTTGCAACTCAACATTTAAAAGATGTGTACCATCTGCATTTGACAAGCACGATCTACTACAGATATCCTAACGGTTATCTCTGAACGTATATACCATACACTGGACAAGGCAGGTGAAGCTAGGGCGGTAGCGCTTGATATATCCAAGGCCTTTGACAAGGTCTGGCATGAAGGGCTTCTCATAAAACTGCACTCATATGGTATTACTGGACAAATATTTAATATAATTAAATCCTTCCTAACAAAACGAAAGATCCAGGTTGTACTCGATGGCCGTTCTTCTAAGCAATATGGCATAAATACTGGTGTACCCCAGGGATCTATTCTTGGACCACTACTGTTCCTAATTTTCATAAATGACCTCCCTGATGCCATTGCAACTGAGATAGGAATATTTGCTGATGACTCTACTCTCGTCATGTGCAGTGTGCCCAGAAAGCCAAAAAGTGGAAAAAATTAATAACTTCGCCAAAACTCGAAATCAGAAAATGGCTGATACCTTGTTGGAAGCATATTAACAAGGTGCTTCAGATGCAATATCAATTTCCTCACTAAACTGAAATTTGGGGGGCTGGGCTCCAATTACCATATTTGGGCATTTTCTCAAAAAACGCCAATTTTGGGCATAACTTCGCCATAATTCACAATCAGAAAGTGGTTGATACCTCGTTGGAAGCGTATTAACAAGGCGCTTCAGATGCAATAACAATTTCTTTTAGAAAACTGAAATTTGGAGGACTGGACCCTAATTACCATATTTGGGCATTTTCTCATAAACATCCTTTTTAAGCATAACTTCGCCATAACTCGAAATAAGAAAGTGGCTGATAGCTAGTTGGAAGCGTAACAAGGCGCTTTTGGTGAAAACCTAAAATTATGGCAGAGAATGCATGCATTTGCAATTGAGATAAAAGTATACAATTTATGTATTTATAATTGAGATAAAAGTATATAATTTGTGTATTTCCAATTGAGATAAAAGTATACAAAGCATATTTATTTACAAATGAGATATAATATATTCAAAAGCTCAAAGTAAATTGAGTGCTATTTGCATAATTAACAGCATTCCCAGATGTAAAGCATGCCTAAACATGTTTCCTGCTTTTTCGTGCATTGCAGAACAGATACAGTATTTATTGCAGACAGCAGTGGTTCAACAGTTCAGCATGCAGAACAGGGATATTGAGGTGAAGATGCTGAAGAGTACTGCTCACTCAGTTAAGGAAAAGTCCAAAGAGGTTACTAGTGATTTAACAGAACCTGAGCACGTTTACCTTATTTCAAGACGAATCGAAGCCATCTGGGAAAAACGGAGAGACCTGATGAGGCACTCAGGTAGAGAGAAAACTAAAAAACTGGAGCGTTGGAGAGGAGAAAGATTCGAGGTGCCTGTAACCGAGTTCGCTGAAGGAAGGGGTCGTTGGCGGAGGTAGTTAAGTGATAGCCCTGGAGCATGGACGGAAAACAAAATCTTGGATCCGATCATCCGACAACTCGAGGATCTAGCTGCAGAACAAGACGTTGATCCAGAAGTACTACTAAACAAGTTTGTCGACCGTTCTCGAACAAAGTGGATGAAGGAGAAGCAGACAAAATCGTCTGTCCCTGTTGTTGATGCTTGTGCAATGATATACAATGTGAACTTATCTTTACAACAGTACCAAAAGGTCAAGACAATCTTGAAAGAGTTCGGTATCACATTGCCTACTTGAAACGAGAGACGATTTCAAGAAAACCTTGATATGTGAATTCATTGTCGAATCAACGAAGACTTCTTGTGAATTCCCCGTATTGTTGAAAGACACGTTAGTCTCCTTACTCAATATCAATGGAATTTGTATCTTTAATGATGACTGCATCCAAGTTGATGGTAAGCTTGGAATTGATGGCTCTGGTTGCCACCAGATTCATCATCAATTGGCAGAAACAGGGAGAGGATACTGAAGAAATCATAGATGACGAAGAAAAGAAGAGAGTAGCTATCTTGGAATATTCTGGTGTCCATTGATGATAAAGGTGAACAATTTGGTTGTATGGTCAAATATTCTTCCAAATTCTACAATGCTGCCATGTCCGTTGTGTCTTATGCCCGAGAAGGAGAATCGTGAGAGTGTCTTAACCAACTTCTAACCATACATCAATGAAGCTGAAAGGTATGAAACACCTGTTAATGATGAGAACTTTGACGGACACTCAGTCAAACTCTGATTTACCAGATTTACAACAGATTGATGGTTTTCGTAGAGTTCAGCTGATTTTAGCCCATTTTGCCAGATTTTTGCATAATAATTAAAATTTTGATCTGTCCATAAAACTTTTGGGGCAGGTTAAGGCATGTAGTAGGCTATGTGTATCTGTTAGCCAAGATGGTGTATTTTAAACATCTGAAAACCCCAGGCCTGCATCTCCTTGCAAAAAAAAACTTCTGACATCAACATTTATTTTCACAAAAAAAAAGGCAAAATTCACACTGTGCGGCCACTCTCTAATGGTGCAATAACATTTTTGGTATCAGAAATTCTAAATTTCATTTATATACATATATATGTGGCTTATTTAAGACATTATTGTATGTGTTTTATGAAAAAGTCACACTTAAGATTGTAAAATGTACTATATTAAGGACATTCCATCCCAAAATATGCCTTTGTCTGTTGAGCTTTTTTTGCAGAAAAAATAATGATGATTTTGAACAACCCGCAAACCAACCAACGTCAATTTGCTGTAAAAAGTCCAAAAGTGGACCTTTTGAGCTAATTTTTTTTTGTTGATTCACATTTGCTGTCTAGTTTCACTTTAAAACATTTTCACGGCCATCTGAGCATAGTCAAAAATTTATTTTTTCCACTGCTGGGCGCACTGTGATGTGGGCAAAACCGACGTGCACATATCTGAAGCAATGGCTAAATCCTTAGAAAATGACCTCCAGTCTGTAGTGGAATGGGGTAAAAAAATGGATGGTAACTTTTAATGCCGCTAAGACAAAGCTACTTTCCTTCAATAACTACAAGAAACCTCTTCCACCACCGATTGTCATGGCAAATAGCACCCTGCCTGAGAGTTCATCATTCAAACTTCTCGGCCTAACTTTCAGATAACATTAATTGGAATAAATACATTGAAAACATTGTCAAAAAAGGGTGGCTCCCTCTACCGTGCCAGTAAACTTCTCACGCCTGACATTATCCTATATCTCTACAAAGCCACCATCTGCCCATGCATGGAGTATTGTTGCCACATCTGGGCTGGTGTATCATCCGCTAGTCTCTCCCTCTTAGACAAGGTCCAAAAAAGAGTTGCTAACTTGATAGGTCCTTCACTATCCACCAAGCTCCAGCCTCTGTCCCATCACCGCATTTTTGCTTCATTGTGCCCGTTTTACAAGTACTTCAATGGATTGTGCTCTGATGAGCTTGCTGCTCTGGTGCCCCCACGACGTAATTTTACTAGACCAACCCGACAATCTGCCAAATCCCATCCATACACTGTGGATGTCCCCAGATGCCCTAGAGCTTTCTACTCCAAAAGCTTCTTTCCTCGTGCTGCTTTAAAATAAATAAATAAAAAAATCTATATGTTGCACAATTCTCCGGAAGATGACTGAAATTTAGTAAAAAGCTCCAGAAATAAAAACAAAGTCACAAACATTAGTTTTGTTTTGTTTACCTTATACTCTGACTCTCGAAAGTTTACTAGAATTTTGGAAATAAACAGATCCAATAGACAGAAAATGTCTTATTGAACAAAATATGATTGAAAGAACACATGACTTCAACCTCCTCGCCACCACCATTGACACAAACACGAAGTAATATGATTGGGTGTGAGCTATGGATAAATGACGGATAAGCAGATTAGGTAATCATCTACCGTATCTTCAGAGTAACCATTGCTTTCTGTAAACATTGCATCTCTTTTGCATGCTTTAGTTTACATTTCTTCACCATGACAATGCACCTGCTCACATCATTATGAGCATCCAGCAGTTCCCAACTGAGAAAAACAGCCTTGCTAGAACAATTATTCACTTGATCTTGTTCGTATGCCTTATTTTTATCAACGGGGGATCCATTTGTTAAGGTGTTTAAAGGCATCAAGAAGGCCATAATGAGAAAACTGAGGGTCATTTCAGATTAATCATTTCAGCAATGCATAGCATACTCATGGGGAAGGATAAGAAAATGCACTAAACACAAGGGCGATTACTTTGAAAGGGAAACCCATGGCATACAGAATGGCATATAAATTATTACTTTTCACACATTTTATATGATTGAAAAACGTTATTGAATATATTCATTTCGTCTATCAGAATGGTCTCACTCTATAACGAGTCATTTCAGTCTAATGGAATTTCCCAATGGAATATTTCTAAATTGCATGAGCATAAAATAAATCATTAGGGGCCAAATGGATATTTTCAATAACATTTCTTTTTACTTGCAACGTAACTATAAGAAATTTACATATATCTAAATGAATAAATGCGGAAGGTTCCCCCCCCCCATTTATCACACCTATATTACCATCAAAACGTCTCACTATTATTTAAATCAATAATACAACAGTTTTTTGAAATACTGTATATATAGTAACAAACAAATCATGTTCATTACTTTTCAAAAGACGTGCACAAAATTACTTTTTCATTGCATATCTTTTTACACGTTTGGTTTTAAGTGTCTATAATACGCAGTTGTTTTATTGATAATTCAATTGTAATTCAAATAATTAAAAAAACAAAGAATCAATTACCAAAATAGGTTCCAACTTTAAAACAAGGCTATACACAGACATGCGTACACCCACAATAACCCTAACTCCATCGCCTGCAAATGGAATAATTTCTTTTACAAATTATCTAATTCTCCGCCACCCCTTCCACAACAAGCAAGTTTTAGCAGACAGTGTTTCTCCACAAATTTACCCATTTCTTTTTCGTTTTGGTTTAAATATTATATATTTTATACTATACGTCTGTTTGTTCATTTAATTTTAAGCAATTGATTTGTTTAGTTTCGAAAATAAATAATTTCTTTAAAATTAGCAAACTAATGAGGTTTACTTTTTTTTGGGAAGGGAGGAACAATTATCTGTGAACACTGAAAAACGTGGTGGAAAGAAAGTAAGAAAAAAAAAAATTATTTTAGAATTTAGAGTGGGGATAATTATAAAAAAATGTTATTCCTTCTTTCTGCTAAGTTTTTCAGGGTGTTCACATGTAATCACAAAAAGAAAAAAAGGAGAAAGGCCGATTCAGCCGAGTGTTAACCTATAAATTTATTAAAGTTTGTTAAAATTATGGAATTGTGAGTAAAAACAAGTTTTTTTTTTAAAACTATATCTCTGCCCCCCCCCCCCTCCCCAACATTAATTGCTGCTCAGAGGACTGGTATATTTTTTCAATATATATATATATATATATATATATAGGCTACATGTTTTCAATTAAGGCAAATGGCAACGTTATTAAATAAGTTGTTTTTTGTGTTGTTTTATCAGGCTTTTTTTCCCCATTTGGCATTCAGATCAAATTGGTATATAAATGTTTCTATATTTTTCTTGTTCTATATTTTTTGTGAGTACTTTTGATTTAATTCTCAAATCAATATCATGGAAGGGTGGATGTACTCTTGTGTTTTCATGTATTTTCTTCTAGTGTTTTAACAGCTAGGTTAATCATGGAGTGTTTTCATCAATTTAAACATTTTTTAAATGGATTAGAAAATTTATTTTAAAATAACAACTAAATCCGTTTTAGTCTAGAGATTTTCGTCCATCTCATTCGTAAAATATCAAGCATCAGTAAAAAAATTTTTTAAAAGTATATTAAAATACTGAAATGTTTTTGAATTCATAACATCTGATTCGGAACAATACTTTAAAGAATTCATAGAACACAAGTTTCTATTATACTCATAGCTGGAGAAAGGTGTGTTCATATCTTTCCTAATGGTAATACAGAGTAAGTGGATGCAACAGATTTAACTGGATTTGAACTCAGCCGATTCCATAGTCTACTAAAATATCCACTTACACACCACTTGTTTACAAAGATGAAACTAATGATTTTGATTATGTCCAAATTACTAAACGAAAGAAAACTAATATGGCATTCATTTTATGAATGAGGAATAAAATAAAACAATTTCATAGATGAATATAAAAAATCAAATAAAAATAAAATAAAAAATCACTAAATTCACATTCCTCTTCATTTTTGTATAGAAAATGATCCCACAGATGAATTATTTTTTAACAAGACCAATTAGATTAGAGTTTATAAAAATAACCTGTTTAAATGCTGCCCACTCCTAATAAGCCAAGAGAGGGTAAAAACTGCTATAAATGATTAATTTAAACTACCAACTCACTGGATAAAGGAATTAACCTCTCTCCATCAGATAAACACTTTGGTGTCCACAAAATCATTTATCATGTAATTTCATCATCTATCAAACAATCATCATTTAGTTCATCATAAATTGTCCCCCTTTAAAACAGAATTGGCCATTTAGCAAAGGGATAAATAGTTATATCTATATTTCATGTAATACACTTAAAACATAAAATAATAAATTATATGTGCATTATATATATATATATATTTGGTATTTAATATAACAATGCTAAATACTTAGGCTTTATAGTAGTATGAAAATATAGTTATGACATGCAAGCAACACAGAAACGTTTGTGTTTATTCCCATGGGAAATAAGACTAATTGCATGGATTTACATTTTATGATGGTTTTTATAGTTAAC